>BGPT01002719.1:451-40536 GCA_003297045.1 Symbiodinium sp. clade C Y103 | reverse complement strand
GGGGGAAAACCTAAAGACAACACGTTTTGGGGGCCTCCCAGACAGGGGAAACCGTGCTTCCTTACAGATGGGGCGGGCCAGGGGTGAAAAGAACAGTTTGGAACAAAAATCACGTGACTCTGGCCGTGACTCTGCTGTCTCATGATGCAAAAATCTTGCGGTGTGGGCGGCCACCCCACGCGAAGCGGGGTGAATANTTGGAACAAAAATCACGTGACTCTGGCCGTGACTCTGCTGTCTCATGATGCAAAAATCTTGCGGTGTGGGCGGCCACCCCACGCGAAGCGGGGTGAATATATATAATGCAATACAATACAATACAATACAATACGATACAATACAATACAATACAATAAAAATACACTACAACATTGTAGCATATAACAACATGATATACTTTCATGTAATCTGATAAAAATGTAATACAAATACAATATAGGACAATGTAATATACTTATATATAAATATAGTATGAAAATGTAATATCATAAAATAAACTAGACTATATTACACTATCATATAATATAACAAAACATACTATATGGCTATATGCTATACCATATTATACTATACTATTCTATACGATACGATACTATACCATACCATACTATACTAGACTATACTATACTATACGATACCATATCATACTATACTATACTTTACTATGCTATACTATACTATACCATAATATAATAGAATAGAATGTAATACAATGTAATATAACATAAAGTAGTATAATATAAATATGATATAATAGCATATATTGTGATGTAGTACAATATGATGTAATGTAATACAATATGATATGCTATAACTATGATAATCTCATATATCAATATAATACGATATGGTATATAAATATATATCGTATAATGTTCAATAAAACATGATATAATATGAAATGATATGTTATACTATAGTAGATCATATCGAATCATATAGTATCTTTTGTTATATTGTATTACATAATGTATTGTGTCGTTTATTTTTCACATTACATATAATTAATTAAGTAATTAATATACATCATATCCTGTTTGAATTTGTTGAAATAGGTTCGTGGTATTTGACACTGTCGTTTCCAAGAGTCCGAGGCCAAAGCTGAGTGCATGGAACGCCTTTGTGTCAAAGTCTTTGACGCTCATTAAGCCACGGCCTCCCGGACAATCCGCTGAGTTTCATTGAGTCTCTCACCTAAAGCTCATTCTGATCCTTCTGCCTTACAACTCCTACACCAACTCCTACACTAACAACACAAACCTGTTTTAAAGGTTGCCGTGCTATGCCTGTGTCTGGCTGCATGCGTCTGAAGAGCTCTCCTGCATTGCCAGCGAAGCCTGACGGAACTTTGGCAGAACGGCTTACGTTGGCAAAAGCTCGTTCTGGCGATGATGATGATGATGATGATGATGATGATGATGATGAACTTTTGACAACAAGATCTGCGGCAGTGGCAATGATGTCGATCATGACCACAACAAGAGTAACACCGAATTAGGTAGTGGGAACACAATATCTGAGAATCCCCATTTGCCAACTATGTCTTGCTAATTTGCTTGTGCAAAGGTCAGAAGCGAGATGGTGACGGTGATTATTATGATTGCGGTGATTGTGGTGTTTATGGTGATAATGATGAAGAGGGTCATGCCATCCCGTTTGAACATGAGGGAGTTTGGCCCAGATCTTGCATCCAGTCAATTCGATTCTCTTTTAGAGATATGTGGCCATAATGATGATGACCTGACCTGTGGGACTGTGGGATTCAACCTGCCTGGCTCAGCAAAATCTGTGGGGCATCGCCAAGCTCCATTGAATTGATTGGGGGTGGAATAGCACGCTGCTGAAGCGAGAGGAAGTCCATGCATCCATGACAGTTTACTTTCGGTATTCATTCAACCAGCTGAACCATTCTTATTGATAATCTCCAGATGATCTCTACATATTTATATAAATAAAATTGAATAAATCAATATTTGCACTAGCAGGTATCTGCTGTTCATCTTTCGGTCCCGTTTTCCAGCACGCCTACTTTGCGGCAGCAGTGCACAAACTGTTTCTCTGTCACCCAGCCACTGCCCTGTCACAAGTACGAGTAGTAAAAACACATCCAAAGAATCCAAAGCCAGGTTCTTTTTCTTGCCGATCTGCCCTTTCAATGACAGCTGAAGAATCTGTCAACCCTCCGATTGCCCCATGTCTCCCCAATCCGCTGTTGAGTCAAAGTCTCCTCTCGTGTTGGGGAATGTCTATCGAGTGAATTCCGGGTGAACATTGAAAAAGTTTTAGGCGCCTTTGTGTCCAAGCCTTTCACCCATGCAAGAAGCATATTCTGATATTCCTACGCAGAGAATGCAGGGAAGTCTGGATATCAATATGGTAATATGGCTCATGCAAGCCCATGCAGTGGGTCTATTGAAGTGAAAAGGTAAAATGCAATCACACTATGCACACTATGCCATATGTGATGTCTTTCTAACAATGCATTTTAACCTCTGTTTCACTGCAAACAACATGTTTGATGATTTCCTTGCTTTTCAAACAGATGTTCACTGACTTGACTGTAGAGTCGCTATTAGTGTGGCATAGTGTGGCTATAAGTGTGTTGGTGTGTCCGCAGGTCCTTGGTCAACTTCGCACGCAACTCCGTCAACATCTCATCTGTCTCTGGGTCCAGATCCCTGCCATTTTGACAAGCTGAAGCTGCCCCAAGAAATGCCAACAACCCTAAAAGAACATGCCACAAACCACGAGAAGTAAGTTTTGGTCTGCCCGAGAGGAAGAAACCCATGGCTACGAATACTGCCCCGCTACTACACAAGCTTTGCGTGGTGGCAACTTGGACCCGGATGATAGTGAAGGACACAAAACCACAAATAACTTTCAGTGATGAATCAAGATTCATCGGGTTGCACCAAAAGGACTTGCGAGCAATGGCGATCTAAGTAAAAAGAGCAAAACAGTCCTTCCAAAGCAGAAAGGGTACAGATCCTGATCGGTGATAGACCACAGCCCACGAAAGAGGCCTGAATTGCAGGAAATCGCGGTCCGTCAACTGCAACCAAAGGCTCCTGGAGCAACTTCAAGTTCCAAAGCAACAAAGTACCCCGCAGTACACTGAGACGAGCCCTGCATACAGAACTATGTGCCCATCGGAAACTAGCCCCTACGAGCCCTACGAATAAAATTCGGACCAAAACCCGAGCATGACCCAAGGCACCCAGTTGGAGCCGTAAAGCGAAGCATAACATGCTCTCCCCCTCTGCAGGCCAGCCACCCGCTGTAGATACAGCAAAAACAAGGCAAAACGCAATAACTTGGATCAACTTGGATCAACTTGGATCACCTAGTGTGACTACTTACCCAATGTTGCTCGACGTGCTCAATACATCTCAAAACCTCTCTGCCGATGGATTTCAGTGTGGTCATGTGCAATGCCAAAGTCGGAGCCCGTCAGCAAGGTGTGCTTCAACAGAGCGCGTTGCCATATGAAAGCAGTATAAGACATTGCAAAGAGGTTGGACAAGCCTGGGAAACCTACAATACATACAGCATTCCGTCCATTGGACAGAATGTTGAACAAGCTGGATGAAACATGCAAAAAGAAAAGAAAATAAAGAAAATCTTTGAGGCAGGATGACAAACTCGTCAGGTGAGCAACAAGAGAAGCACTAGGAGACAATGGTCATAAGGGACTGCTAACAGGTTCGAGTCTTGCAGAAAGACGTTTCAGAAAGACTACAGTTTCCTGCCTTACTTCATAGTGGAGGCCCAAGCGATTCAGCAAGAAACAGAACCTCAGCCGGTTTGTGGGACGGCAACAAGACGCAAACGTCACAGCAAGATACATGGGGACACACAAACCGGCAAGATACATGTAGAATTTCTGCAGCACAGAAAACCTCCAGCCCACTCCAGGCATCCACACTCCCCAAAAGTGAGCTTACCCTTACCGTCAACGTCGAGTGCCTGTGCAAAGATTTTCAGCATGGAGTAAGGGAAGGCCATCCATTTTCACGCAGCATAGACTCACGCAGAAGAGTCTAAATTCTCAGGATATTATTTATGTATATTTTTTTTTTTTTCTGGAAAGGTTGCATTTGACTCAACCTCTCGAGTCCTTCGTGGAGAGTGTGAACCCTACATGCGATCAGCAGGGCTCCTCTCTCCATGCCGCCAGCAGTGTACCAAATTGATGGCAGAGTGCCTTCAGGCGTCAGCCCCGACACTTTGTTTCAAACTAAACATTTTGTGCATGCGTAACACTGTGTAAAAATACAGGAGAAAGTCGGAAAAGCGGAAAATAGAGCGGAAAATACAAACCCTAGGTGTAGAGGCATACCGTCCACAACAGGAAAACATAATCGTTAAAAAGTCTTTCTTTGAAACATGATGGCCTGTCTGAAGCTGTCTGCCAGCTGGCTCGATTTTGCTTTGTCCAACTGCTCCTGATAGCAACATGATCCCCCAGCATCGTGTAGAGTTTGTCAACTGCTTCCAAAGATTTCCAAAGAAAACCTGGGTATTTAGCTTTTTACAGTTGGCAAGGGAGGACCTGCAGAGTACACACTGCTCTGTGTGTGTGGGTGTGTGCATGCAGGCATGCATGTGTGCTTGTTGCAAGTGTGCGACGTGCCTCCCTCTGGTTGCTGCATTCATGTTTTGCCCTGGGGAGGAGGAACTCCCTACTGCCAAAGAGCACCAAAGAGCATGATCCATAGGAACCCTAACACAGGAGTTTCATGCACCAAGTGAACTAAGTCTCAAGCTACTTTGACCTGCAAAGCGAACCTGTTCAATAGAAAATGCATAGAGTCAGTCAAGAAAAGTAGAGTGGAGCAAAAACTGCCCAGACCGCTCTTGCTCCTCTTTCTTAGCTGGCCTCAAGAGAGTGAGAGATATGATACGAGGGTGGATGATTCGTTGGTAATACTCAGTGTCTAGCAGAGGCTTCCATATTAATTGGGTTTATATACGATCTGCCAGATCGTGTCAGTATCTTTAAAGGGATGAAGGATTTAGGATGCATAGACTGCATAGAGGATTCTTTCTGAATCTTTGCGTTGCGCAAGCGCTGGGCATCCCAACTCGTTCTCTTCTTGGCGGATTGGTGGAAGTCCACCAGCCATGTGTCGTTTCCTTGCAGACTTCAAGAATAGAAGGATTGGGCCATCTTTCTCCGGGACTTGGCAGAAGAAAAACTGGTGACATCTGTTTCCACTTTACCCTTGCCTTTCTTATTCAGGCTCTCTAGCTAACAAGGTCTGGAAATCTCGGCAAGGATAAGCTGCAACTATGACAAGCTCTGAATTTCTAAGACTGTGGCCATGTCTCCGGGTCAAACTCAAAGAGGGACACGCCCTGAAGAGCTGGTGCACACTCCATCCATGACAGTTTGGGACAAGCAAAACTTCAAACCAGCCAAAGTTTTCTGTGTACATCATGCAGTATCTAGACATGTCATGACATGTCTATATGCCACATGAGGACTCCAGCATGTTTAGAGCTTTTTTAAATCGACCAGGGCTCAACAAGGAAGACTGTGCTCTCTGCTTCCTCACATTAAACATGCTCAATTGAACTATGTGCTTTCCTTCAAATTTACCCAAAGGCTCACATGCCTTGGATGAGGGACCCCTCAAAATGTTGAAGAGCTTCGCAGGATTCAGGTCCAAACCCAACCTGCAAGGCTTTGGACTTGTGCCATGTTTTATCAGTGCAACCAGACCACATATGATTAGGTATGATTTGTCAACAATTAGTACAAAATGCGGTTGCTTGCATCCAGACCCTCGCAGTCAAAGGTACTGTGTGAATCCACAGAAAGACGGAAAAACTGACTGTTTACGGCTTTGGATTCTGCGCACCTTTCTACTGCTTTGGCTAGGGCAGGCTCCTGCAAGGCAAGCCCAAAGGCTAAGAATGCCAAGCAAATGCTACGTGAATGGTTTCAGAACCAACCAAACCGGGAAAAAGTAAAACAACCCACTGTCTGACTCTGTCTCCTGGTGCCAACCATGTATACTCCAGTTTTCTGGGATGCCCACAGGTAGGTGGAACAGTCTACACTACTTAGAACATATTATTCTTATGCAGCTGCAGGGATTGTTAAAAGCTACTTGGGAGATCAGCCCAACACAATGCCATTGATGCTTCCCATTTAGGACATTCAGATACATTCCATAAGAGGTTTGCAATCGAAGCAGGTCAGGTGGGACAGGACAAAGTTGACTACCACGTCTGTGTAAGCAGTCGCCTACTACTACGGTTGAGAATCTCTTTGCCATGCAACTTACTTGTGTGAGCTGGCTCTAGTTTTGGTCTCTTTTTCTTCTGGAGCACTGACTTCCACAATGCTCATAGGCACAATGCCTTCTTGTAAGCAGCGAACACTCACACCTTTCTTTGCCCGGCATTACGCGTCTTTCTGGTGCATAATATCTGCATCAAATGCACCATAGAGTTGAGCAATGGTCACCAGAATCAAGGCAACCATGAAATAGCCTGAGCTGAAGCGTCTCATCAGCAAGAATGGCAATCTTGGACTTTGCTCATGTCTCTCATCTTATAACATCTTACAACATCTGCACCTGTACAACATACAGTTCACTGCATGGTGTCATTGTCAGAGGCCTGGGCCTTCAGGGAATGAAATTTGATCATTAGAATAGTGCAACAAGGCAATAAAAATATGTGGATTCTTTTTCAATCTGCGTGCGGGGTATCTGTGGCAGGCCCTTTCAGCCAGTAGCTCAGACCGAAAACCGCCAGAGAGCAGAGCGAAGACAGTAAGAAAACGTAGTCAAAGTGAAGGTGGACCGAAGACAAGTCGACTTCCCCCACCAGTGCCAACAAGTCAGCTCGATCTCGTTTAGGAACAAAGCGCAGGGTAAGGATGACGCAAGCTGCAAAGTACATTGCCATCACCTCCGACAGCAACAAGGCCAGCGAATTTGATGTAACAGATGTGGAGACCATGCGAAAAATCGCCAGCAGTCGCTGAATAAACTGCCGGGTGTTGGCCAAGGTCAGGTAACCCACAAAGATCAGAGACAGCATTGGTGCCCAGTAACTGACATCCACTGGAACTCTCAAGTTGAGTAGAAGGATTGTGAGCAACCTCGTGGCTGGATCATCAGCCTGTGCACTTCCACGTCTTAGTAGAAGGTTGACAGAAGACATCAAGATTTTGTACACGCAAACAGCCGAACAGCAACGGCCAAGTACATTCATGACCTTTCCCAAACGTGTGCGAGCCTTCAGCTCACACAAACGAGCTTGAATGAGTTCATCAAGCTCCAGAAAAAGTTCACGACTAAAGGCCTCCAGAGCCTGGATTTCTGTGGCCAGTTGCTTCCGGGTTGCGGATGGAGAAGTGCCAAACGAACCGATTCCGCCGATTCCCAACGTGAAAAAGCTCGGGTTTTGAACAAACTGTGCCACCCGTCCAACAATGGAGATCGGCTCCTCTCGTTTGGCACGAGTCTCTTCTTGTTTCAGGTTGAGATCTTGCCGTTTTCGAGCAGCTATGAGTCTCATGGTCCTCAACAAGCGTTGCTCTACGTCGGCGACCTGTTGCTGTGTGACCGGTCGAAGGAACGAGTGCATACTCTGAAAGGGAAAATTCACAGCCCCAAATCCACTCAGCGTTGCCACCACTGTAATGCCTAGTACACCTATACGAGCTACCAGAAGGTCGGCCGAGAAGTTCACAGAATCAATGTGAATCAACTTTCCAGACAAGTAGATTGCGTACCAAAAAGGTGGCAATGAGAGCAGCGCCGAAGCTAGTGCTAATCGGTGAGAGCCGTAGCAAATCGACCTCACCGCTGTCCAAACGAAAGATGCCGGCAACACCACGTATGAGAGCCAGATTAAGGTCCAGTGGTCTACCTTCCATGCGAATGCACGGACATCTGCATCAAACAAACCAGCCATGGTCGCCAGCATTAACTGAAACATGGATGAGGAAGCGGCAAAGGTTGCTGCGAAAAGAAACTGGATGTATCTCTGCTTCACCTCCAAACGTGGGAAAAAATGAAACATGTCTTTCTGGTAGGAAGGGCTGAGACAGAACTTCTACTCCCAAAAGATTAGAGCTTAAATCAAAAACAATACAGGCTGACCCGTTGCTAATCCCCACTAAGGCAGCCTCGTAGTCGCGGTACAGAAGTTTTGCAAAGAACCAGTTCGCCACAGCAAAAAGCATCACATGGGAACCAGCCAATAAGAAAGCTTGGAATCGCCACCATGTGGTCGACTGCCCAGACTCTTCATTTGCGGATATGTCGATGACATCAGCCAGCGCTCCAGTCTCACTGCTTTCAAGACTAAGAGCTGTTGCAAGCACTGTAGCATGTATAAAACCAGATGTGGAGCCTCCCATGGCAGTCCATCACCGCTGTCTCTTCACCTAATGTTTTTTGTACTCTACCGACTCTTCAGTCACCTAATTACAGGAAATCAAGACGCCAACCGGTGGCACTGTTTCTGGGTTCCATGGCACTGCAGTTTGAGTCACAGTCACACCTTCTAGAAAATAGGAAAATATATGTGTATGTATGTATGTATGTATGTATGTATGTATGTATGTATGTATGTATGTATGTATGTATGTATGTATGTATGTATGTATGTATGTATGTATGTATGTATGTATGTATGTATGTATATATTATGTCTCCTGTGCTAGTTTATAACAACGAGCAATTGGTTCGAATTGTCACTGAAGCAATTCAAGTGATTTTGAGCAGAACATCCACAAGCTGGTGTATCTGGTGTACGGTCTGTCTCTCAGACATGTCGCGAAAGGCAGGCATCCACGAATTCCAGCTAGATGTTATGAGATGTTATGAGAATGAGAAGTAATGTAATCCGTAATGTAAAGGATTAATCAAATCCTGCAAACAGCGGTTTAACGCCACAACCTTGGCAAGCACCGTCAAATTGAGTCTGCTAGGACACACAAAATGCATACGGTGCCTACGTGTGCGTCCAGTAAATCTAGACATAGTCTCCACTACAAGCTCCCGCAAAGCTGAACAAATAAGAGAAGAATCATTCGAAATATTTCGAAATCACATCCATTTCCAGAGGAAAAAACTCGTCAGTCAAAGCAGCCGCAGCTCACGCCGGTGATGAGCAGCGTCCAAATATCTGGGTACCGCTGAGGGGGTGGCACCACTGCATGCAGAAAGTGCAACAGGACGCCCACCAGCACAGTCACAAGCCTCAAATGAGACTTCCAAGGATACGTCCTTGAAACTTCCTGAAACCCAATCAATAGCTACCTGCCTTCAACAATTATATATAACAATATTCCAGAAATTCTACCACAATCAATTCATAGAACCAGTATGAACCAGTCTCAAAATACCAAAGTTAGTTCAACGTTCTCAAGTTTTTGAAGCAAGTCACAAGAGGGATCTGCACGCAGTATTTGGAGTATCCGGAGAACGCTCGCAGAGTACCACCAGAACTGCTAGTAAGCACAGGATGCTAAGAAAGTATGCTGGGCAAAGGTCATCCTTTACCATCAGCGGATACCTCAGTGACTGAAGAAAAGGAATGAAACGAATACGACCGGGACGAGACGGTGGAGGCGGTGGAGACGGTGGAAACTGTGGATTGGCTTTTCACTTGCTTTCACACCCTGAAAGCCCCGAAGAAATATTCCAAAGATTTCGCCAAACAAAAGGAGCAGCCAGTCTTGACTGCAAAAAAGGAAAAACGGTTGCAAACATGTTCAAACAAAAAGCAAATATGTAGATCCAAAAATCCGGAAATACAACTGATGAGACAAGTCCACATGCAGGCACAAGAGCATGTTTTGTCTTCGTGTCTTCGTGCCCCTAATGTGTGCTTGTTTTGCGCGGCAGTTCATACGAGTCATGACACTGGTATTCGATGTGCATCTGTAGGCTTTCTTCGCACCTAATTCTCCTGGTTGTCCCCCGACTTCTTGTCTTTCTTGAGGGATTGTGCAAGGGTACACCTCACCTTCGTTTGTTGGTACCACTTGATGGCAACCGTTTCTTAAAGTTTCTTTCCTTCATGTCTTCGCGTTTTAATCTGTTCTTGCTCATCTTTTCTTTTGCCTCTCGTCTTCCTGTCCTCTAGTACATTCTTCTTACCCTCCTACCTTGTTGCTTTTGAGTCCCCTTCGCTACTGTATCATTTTCCTTGTCCCACCTCTCATCTTCTTTCCCTTTGGTGTTAGTTCATTATCTTGTTCCTTTCCCCCTTTTCTTCGCTTCTTGGTTTTTCCCGTGTACATCCCTGTCCAGCGTAATCTTGTACACATCCAGAGCAAGTAGAGCAAGTGACCAATGATTCAAAGAGACTGGCCGTAAATGGCAAAAACCAAGGCACATAGAGAAGAGACTCACTAGCTGAAAGTGCACAGCCAGAATCCAAGGAATTCCAGCTGAAGATCTTTGAGGTCTCCATTCTTTTCCCAAAGCGGGAGGAAGTAAGCACACGGCCAGACTTGGAAAGAGCACCCCTTTTTCGTGGACCTGTGGGCATGCTGGCATGGTGGCATGCTCTAACAATCGGTAAACGCTAAACATCTCCACATGCTGTCACAAAATGTCACAAAGAAATGCTCTTCCACAACCCCTCCAGGTCTGCAACTAAAGCAACTAAAACAGCAAACACCAGTGATGCAGAGCTAAGCACCCTGTTTCCCAGTGGCCTGAAAAGCAAAGAGAAAAAAGGACATTGAAGACGTAAAGAGTGCGGCAGCAAATGCGCCTGCGAATCATCTTCAAAACCTCTTGAAATAAATCGCCGGCTCTTGCTACCAGTATGCCGCATTCTGCAATGCAAACTTTCCTGCTTTTACGCAAATCACATCGGTTGGATCTGGCAACATTTTCTGAACGAAGTTTCTGTTCCAAGCTTGCACAGTGTGACATGCTTGGCACATGCAAAGCCAAAGCAGTTGTGTGTGTGTGTGCCAAGAAAGAATCCAGTTCAGCGAAAGCACTCACCTGGCCCTGCTTTGTGCCGCAGTGTACACAACGCAGAAGGCAGGAGAGACACCAAAGTTGTCGACGCACAGAGTAGTGGCAGTCGCCCAGTTGGCACCAACCGCTGCACCTTAAAGACCTGAAAGTATGAGTCTCATATTATGAGGCTCGTCTGACTCATATTTATCCAAGTTCATGGATTCCTCAAAACAAGCAGTGTCTAGATGTACGGGAAGTCCCCCGGTGCATACAATCTGTTCGCTTCGTCTTCTTCTTCTTCTTCTTCTTCTTCTTCTTCTTCTTCTTCTTCTTCTTCGTCTTCTTCTTCTTCTTCGTCTTCTTCTTCTTCTTCTTCTTCTTCTTCTTCTTCTTCGTCTTCTTCTTCTTCCTACTACCACTTAAATAGTGCAAAAGTTCCTGTCGATGCCAAAACCCATCAGAATCCAAGCCTGTACCTCAAGCACTAGCCAGCAATATTAATGTAGTGGATTTCTGGTAATTGCATGTGACTGCTCTGCACTGCTCCCTCCTTGAGAAACTGCTTCCAAGCAACGACTGAAATCGAACACCAAAAATTTGCCACCTTATCTTCGTACAAACCTCGCGCAAAAGGAAACATGCGGTGGAGAACTTGCAGCACAGCCTCAGGTCTTCAGGTCACGAAAGCACAGGTAGGATCGGTAGGATATGCAATTATTGCAAGTACTCGCAGCCCACCCGGGCTGATCTGGAAGAAATTGCTAATCACTGTAATCTTCAAAAGCAATGTCGGAATCAAATACCATTCCAATCCTTTGATTGCAAGACCCATTCAGCATGCATTGCATGCAATCAAAGTGTCAAAGAGGCTGCTTTGACTTCCTTGAGAGGATCGATTTGGTTTGCAAGCAATCTCATGAAAGGACCAAGATTTGCAGCCCCGATCTTTTGAAACCGCGTAGCTGACAAAGGTTGCTGCGTCAATAACCAAGGCCCAAATAGCACCAGGATTGTACAAATCACAGCAGCTCCAGCAGATGCAACTCCCAAGACCGCACGGTCGCAGGCAAAGGGGCGGAGGCACTGCGACAGAATCCCAAAGAAAAAGGCGGGAGCCTGAGTGGGATGAATCACGTTCGTGCATCACAATCACTTCATAAGGTCTGCAGAGCGAAAGTCCAACGGCCCAACTCAAACCAGGAAGGACAGATTTGGCTGGCTAACAGTCATGAGACCAGTGACATAGTAGAGAGATATTTGCTTGTACAGCAAGGCAAGCGTAAAAAGAACCTTAGTCGAACATTGGGGCTAGCATCTTTTCATTGGAATCATTTCGATGACTGTCGGGGGGACTGGAATTGTGCCGAAGTAATATAAACTCAAATGTCATTTTTGACTAGGTGCAGGAGAGGATAAACAGTCGGTTCCCTGAACGGTGGGCTTAGTCGGCAACACGACTATCCAAGTAAGAAAGGGTGGAAACTTCAAAAAGCATAAAGATTGCATAAAAAGATGCATACACAGTGTTTCACTGCTCATCCAAAAGTCATGTGGTGTGCTATGTTCCCGGGCACTGGCTGGCACGATACGTTTCTGGGCAACGCAGCCAGCAGCTGCCAAAGAGAGGCCCAAACAAACGCAATTGTACTGGAAATGCCCGTGGTCTATGATGACCTCAACTGTCATCACACTGTCGTCTCTGGATTCTCGCTGATTTTTTGGAGTTCCATAATTTCCTCAAATGGACAAAACAACAAACTTCACGAGCTCTCAACTGCACATCGCTTTGAACTTGTATGAACTTGTCGTAGCTTGGAGGCCGAACCAGAGGTGGCAGTAGCCACAGCAACAGAGCCAAGGGCTGCCATGCTTCAGCAAAGCTCTTGGCCGCATACACCACTCCTTCCATCAAATTCTTGAGCGCCAAATTATGATGCCAAATCCAGATATTGCATGACGTTGCATGACATTGCAACATGATGCAACATGTTCCTTTTGTCAACTCGAATTCCTCCAGTCCTGGCAAATAGATCAGCAGGTCAGAGACGATCACAGAGGACCGCAAGAAGGCCTGCTTCATGAAGCCCGGAGGCACAGAAAGAAGGGACAAATGTTCGAGGCAAATCATTGAATCAGCGTATGGACAAGAAAAGTAGCTACTATTTTTCATCTGTCCAGAAATCCCAATCGCTCCAAACGTACGTTCAAGACTTCACTCTGGCTCTTTTCCCAAAACGTATCATAAGCCTTCCTGATGTTTAAGGTTGAAAGACTCTGAAATACCGACCGCAGGGTTGGCTCCAGCAATACAGCCTTACACTGCAAGCTCTCGTGCCCTCGACTCGTGTGAAGTGCGAAACAGGTGGGATCCACCTGGTGTCCGATGGTCCTCAGGTTCAGGTTGCTGGCATCAAGCATCAAGTGATGCGCGGGACAGGAGCTCCTCTTCCTGTTGAAGACGCTGACACTGCTGAAGTGGGCCATGGACCAACATGGACCAACAATCGTCGAAAGCAACAAACACATTGCACGATATTTGCCTCGCGGAATAGGGACCGTGCATCGTTCTGTTGTACTACAGCTCTTGTATCTCTTCTAATATCTTTTGAAATATTGTTTGAGTAGATAATATGTATATATATATATACATACATAATCTATATGTCGCTGTATGTCTTATGATATCATATGATAACATATTTCGCATGATGTATTCAACAAATATTCTGGATCAAAGGCTTTTGGAGATCGAGCTTCCCCAGCAACCAGGAGTGAAAAGCCGTCAGTGGAGGATAGTCCAGCCCCCAGTACCTTGCGCCAAGCAGAGGGTGGGAGATAGCTATCTAATATTATTCAATTTATCTTTATGTATGTAATGTTGAGCATGAAATATAGAAGGTATCAACCTCTGCTTTTGTCTGATGAGCTCGACAGCTTTGCAGGTGTAAAGTTTTATTGCTTCCATATGGTGCGTAGTCTTGATAGGCTGTTCCATCTCCTAGGCAGCTCGTGCACGCCTTAAGGGTTTTAGTAGCAAGCGAGACATTCAGGTTTCAAGCATAAAAGTGAGACACTGTCAGATTATTGAAGTTTGTTTTCAGCTACATAGAGCTGCTTGTGAGCAAAACCAATGCCACCGCACCAAGTCCTACGTTGTCTCAGCAAGGTAGCTGCCCCACAGCCCCCTGGGCACTGCAGGTCATTGTCTGCCGTTGGCTCGTACCACTGCAGCAACGGCAAAGCTGTGGTCAGTTCCATCCAGTGCCGCTGCGCCTGAGGCAGAGTAATGCCAAAGAAACAGTGTAAGGACAAAAATAAAAACGTCAATCATCGTCCTGGAAATCTGTGTACCGTGAGGGATCCCAGCAGGAATCTCAAGAAGGCGGAAAAAAGGCAGGGTGGCTCGCTTTTCTTGAAATTTCCACTGTCTTATCAAAACTCTGAACAGTCTGCCTAGCAGCGCACGCCTCGTAGTCACCAAACATAGGTGGTTTGCCCTGAAATTCGAAAGGCACATAAGACTGAAAGGCAATTCAGTTTACAAGAAAAAGCGTGACACTTACTTGACAATTCAACTGAAAAGGGAAAATTCGAAGCGTCTTGTTCTTTCGGATTCACAACACAGTGCCTGTCCGGAGTGAGGGCATAGTGCGAAACCCTGGGCCAGAAAGATGGAAAAAAGAAGAAACCAAATGAAACTGGCACCTTCAACGATTGGAAATTGGTCAAATATTATTCAGGTGTTGAATATCATGAGATGCAATGTCAAGCCAGCATATCTTGCATCTTTTACAAACTCAGACTGAAAACTGCGAATGAAACGAGGAAGTAGCTAAGTAGCTTTCCACAAGCTAGACAAAAATGCAAAATGAACTGCTTGGAACTGCTTGGAACTGCTTGGAACTGCTTGGAACTGCTTGGAACTGCTTGGAACTGCTTGGAACTGCTTGCTATAATTCCAGCTCTCCAGAATTCTGGCCAAGTGGCAAAGCGCAGGAGCAGCCCCAAGGCAATCCCGCCAAGACCGCCGATCCCATCGATTTTGGACATGCACAGCAATGCACAGAAAAAACAAAACATGTTTTTAAAGTTCCACCAGGCCTGATTTTGTTCACAATTCAGCTACAATGTGCTGAAATTACAAGTCGGCATTGCTGCTTCAGAGGTAAGGCATGGTAAGGCGGTAGGTGAGATCAGCATGACGCTCAAGACAATCTGAAGATGGATCTGAAATGATTCAACGCACACTCACACCTGCATGTCTTACTGGTAAACTGCAAGTGCATTGTTCAGTCCATGCAAAAGCCCCCTCACCCGCTTTGGCCAAGATTGAAATTTGAAACACATGTTCTCAGCTGGAATATCAGCAAACGCGCAAGATTTTGAGCGATGGTGGTGCCACAACCCTTGCCAACGCCAACGTGTGTTTTCATGGTGCTCATCGCTGAATGCAAAACCAACCGACTCAAACCCTTGGATCGGGCAAAAATCCCATGGTATCATCTTGAATATGATTGCATTGACAAATTAGCTATAGTGTCGGCTTTATTCTGCACGTGCAACGCAGTGCACTACAGTACATTGCATCATTGCATTCCATTCCATTCCATTCCATTCCATTCCATCAAGTTTCCATAGATTAGCTTTAATGGCTATGGCTCAAAAAACGGGTATGGATCGCTATGCCGTGATCCGGACGTATGGAACGAAGGAGTTACGCAAATGATCTCAAATGAATTCAATCTCTGCAAAGGAGTATGGATCGGGGGTAGTCAGGGGTATGGATCGGGACATTACATTTTGAGCTGCATCCAAATAGAGTGCATTGCAATGTTGCTTTGACATTCTTTTACAACACATGGTATTGCGACAACACATTGCAACACACGACAATTCATGACAATTTAGTTTACTTGATTCCGGAACAAGACTACACACCGCAGTATAGCCTGCCTCATACTGTGTACATTGCATGCACTACAAGCCTTAGAGATGTTACATACAAAGAAGACTTACGTGCACTTTATGCACATGCATTGCCTACACAAGATTTGCAAAGTACAAACGTTCCCTGTAGCAACAAGTCATAAGACCTGACAAAGTGAATCCTAGCACATTGCCATGAGTAGGCAAGTACATTGGTAAACTCATAATGCATACAAACAGACAGACAAACGGGCAGACAAACCCATCCATACGTAACCAAACCTGCTTGCTTGCGTAAACACATGTATATATAACACATGCAGATACAGATTGCAGACACAAAAAAACAATGCGGAAAAAGAGACAAACAAACACGCAATGTACAATTAACATGATTATAATTGGCAATCAATTGGCAATTAATTGGCCTTTGCAAGCAGAACCCGGGATAGCAATCTCTCCCAGCTACTCCTGGACCTGTCCATCTTTGCTGACGTCGATACATTGAAACCACGCTGTAGCTAAATCACCGTATCTTTTCATCAGTGCCACCTTGAAGGTTCCTTAGCTACATGCAAATCCAGAGATCAAAGATGTACAAAAGACAACTCAAGCCTTGACTCATTTTTTTCGAAAAAAATAAAAACACCAAAAGTATCCAAAAGTCATGTCCGAACTCTTGCCAAGGCTCGAATGTATTTGCCCACTTCAGTATCAACTTCCATTAGGGACACCTCAGCAGCAACTGGGATGTAGCATGTAGCATTGACATAGTATATGAAGCATTGTATGTATCTGCATTTAGCATGCTATCCTCCCTGATCTCCCTGATGTCCGATCTTATTTCCCACGTTGTTGAGGACCACACCGTGCCAGACTGCTTGACATCAAGCTCCGACCAAAGCCTTTGAGTTTCTCGCCCAGACTTAGAAACATGGAATCTCTTATCAAACAGAAAGTCAGAAAGTGCATTCACTCACATTTCTCAAACTCCCCCTTGTCAAATTGCACACCACACATAATCTTTCAAATTCCCTTTGGCCCCAACTTCTTGAAGTTGCCATGAAAGCCAACTGCCTCAGCAGGTCTAAAGGATCATCACCAGTCCGCACGCAACTGCACAAACAGTCCTTCTGGCCCTAGTCGGGACTATCCAATGCTCACTCAAAAAGTCACCAGAATAGACAATCCTGCGATGTTCACTCACGTGGAGGGTAGTTTGTATGACCCACAGCCAAGTACATGCAAATATGTGTGTATAGCATAGTTTACATATTTGTACACATGTAATATGCATAGTAGGTATAATGGATATACACATACATGCACATGTACATTTGCATATACATAATTACGTATACATATACATATAATTAGATGTACAATGATGTACATATACAAATACCGTATATGTCGACGTGTACCTATGCGCACACATGATAACTTGCAACATATGTTATATCATTTACAGTATACCATATTTCTTATAACCCTTTTTATAACACGCGACATAGGACATCCGTATGTATTTGCATACACACGTCTCATTTCATATCGATTACATATCAAATATTCCATGTCACATATTACACACTACGTACTAGATATTACACAGTACACATTACACATGGCACATTGCATATTACATCATAGTACATCATATTACATAATATTACATGTTGCATATGCATATTGCATGTTACCCATGTTACCCATGTTGCCCATGTTACCCATGTTACATTCATATTACCTGTTACCTATTACACATTCGTTCACATGTTCCATACGCTCATATACATATATGCCCATATATGTGCACATATCATATATGTGCATCCATGTATGCAAGGAAGGACAAATGTACGTGTACATATGTGTGTGTGTGCGCAAAGGTGTGCACATGTGTGCGTGCAATGAATCATAATTATACACCTTTAATATCTTTAATATCATATTATATACATATATATTATAAATATATATCCGCCGACCCCTGCCGACAGCAGGGGGAGCGCGTTAGAGGAGGAATTACCAGCAACAAGGGGCCAAAAGAGAAAAGCGGACAGGCAGGAACAAGAGACGTGGCCCGCAGGCCCGGTCCGTCCTTCAGGGCCCTGCTTTCGGGGCTCTGCTGTTCGAGCGTGGCGGGCACGGGCAGCGGGTCCCGTTGTCCGCAAGCCCGGTCCGTCTTTCAGGGCTATAGATATATATATATATACATTCCACCAAAAGCACTTATACTGTATGAGACTTAAGACTCAAAACAAGTCAGGGTTTGGGGAATTAAGCACGCATGATCCAGACAGCTGACATCAGATCTCTCGCCCTCGAATGGTCTTCCCCGGTCCATCATCTGAGTATCCCGAGCTCTGCAGGCATGGCAGAACTCGTGGAAGCCGAGCCGACCAGAGTTGTCCTGAGTGCAGGTTTGCGAGAACGTGGATTGACAGTGAAAAAACATATGGCGCAACTATCCACGCGAAAAAAGACAACCAAACATTGCATCGGCTCAGGCTGTATCTATAGGAAGGCATGAAAACTATTTTAAGTCTGAGACATATTCATCTAGAATTCTTGAATTACTCATATGTCGTAAGTAAATTATCATAATCATGTTGAACCATTGTGGTCTCTCTTATCAGAAGATGCCAACGAGGGTGCCTTACAGTGTATTTAGTCACTGCTACTGCGGCCAGCTGCACAGCACCAGGAACCCAGCAGAGTCAATTGCTCGCCATCCCTTGAGGATGCTCCTGAGATGCAACACTTTCGCAACTTCTGATGCGTTCTGAACATTGTGAGAGACATTGAGAGACATAGAGAGACCTCTTTCTTTAGTTTCTTTTTGGAGTGTGAAGAAAGATCTGAATTGAATTTCTGAACAAGCGCAGATCTCTAAACAACTGGTCCAAGTGCATCGCCCAAACTTCTTCTGCAAGAATGTTCTGAAGCCATCTTTTCCCTGAAACAAAATGCAATCAGTCAGACCTAGTCAGAACAAAGTCTTAAAAGTGATCTGAATCCGCTGCTATGAATAATCGCCTGGTTTTGACCACAAAGGGGAAAAAGTGGCTGGAAATTCCACCAATGACAATTGTAAGAAAGGGACTGAAAACTAAAGCCCTGCACCTGAGTTTCAAGTGTCACGTCTTTCAAGCTATATCTCCATCTGATATATGATCTCCACTGCACCACTGGGAGGTGTTGAATTTGAGTCCCGCTTGCTAGCTCCAAGGTGGATGATATCTGCTAGCTGGCACACACTTGAAGTCCCAAAACTGAACAACGCCAAAATCAAAGCTTTTGTCCCAAAGCCTATACCCTTGCGAAACTGTTCAACTTATTTTCCTTTTGTTTAAAGGGGTTTGACGGAAAGTTACATGATGTTACATGGTGATAACGGATATTGGAGTGATTAGAAATGTGAAGAACCACAACCTCAGAGTGTGTTTGGAACTGGAATCAAACATGTCTGTCTTTGGGAGAAATTGATTGTCATTTTGAAAGCCAATGCCAAAATCTCTGATTGATGCTACTGTACTGTATTGCCTTTGCTGTTCCCTGATTCAACCTGTCCAAACTCATTGCAGTCTCATTGCAACAAAACACAATCTAGCAGCCAACAATATCCTCTTCTAGCTTTCGGCGGCGTTTACACTTTACACACAAACATCCTGTTTAACAGTTTAAGACACGTGTTGTCCTGTTGTTTGGCCTTCAAAACATGACTGACAAAGCCAAATGTAAACCATTGCACATGCGTGCTCCCCTCAATTAGGCGATTTTATGGAAATGAATGATGAAGAATGGAAAAGATAGCCATGTCCAATGTAGCCGCGTCAAGATCTTCCCTTTGCAGCAATGTTTGATTGACAAGGCTGTTATCTCTTTCACGGCTTAGGTATCAAGTTGACACATTTGCTTGAAGACGGTCCCTCTGTAGTTTGCAAAGGAAAGCACACAATGTCAGTTTCTGATTTGTCTGATGCAACAACACATCCAACGTCAAATATGCCCAAAGAGAATTTCACACACACACACAAAGAAAAACTCTCAGAAAAACCGTTAAAAGAGATCCAGGCACAACTCTTTGAAGAGAGACTCTTGGAAACATCTCGTTCTCCGTAAAATGTGCAAACTCACAAGACTCCCATGAACAAGTGCAGCGGAGCCTTTGCACCCAAAAACTCGATATCGTCAGCATCCCGACTGCGCTGAAGATACTCCCGCTGCACAATCGACCTGGACACTCTGAAGATCGCAACTTACTGCAGTTACTTTGTTGAGTTCTGCAAAAGCTTCCCAAATAGACCCAGGCATGTAACAAACCAAAGCAAAAAAGTACTGCCAGAAATTGCATCATTCATATTGTGAAACTGGACGTTTCAGGCACAGCCTGGTTGGAATGGAAAAAGACTCTGAAGATCTCTGAAGTATGTGCTGCCAACCTCTGCCGGCGTGTCTGCAAGCCAGAGTGTTGCAGCTGTCTAGCCAAGAACTTTTGCTCCTGCAGAGGTCAACTCAAAATAGACCGAAATGAATGAATTTTGAGTGCCAACCTGCGCAAAATGCAACCTGTTTTTTCACTAGTGCTTTCAAGATCGAAAACTGGAGAACAGTGTCACAGCTTGATTTTGCTTGTTTTCTCAGTTCGGGACTTTGTAGTGGAATACATGCTAGATCATGCAACTGATATGTGCTCCTCTTGCTCTCGCCGCAAGAGACGCTGGCCCTGTACCACACAATAGCGTCGTCACACAGCTCATGGCTGAAAAATGAGATGTCAAGAGACGAGCAAGCTTCTGACATGCTTCTGACATACACCAGCAAAGAGAACAAGTAGTAAAGGGAGTTTACTAACAGTCCTAGAGCTCTGTACTTTCTGAATGAAACAAACATGGAAGTCGTCTATAGATGTCTATGGTATGTTTTATTGTCTTTCCGTATTGAGAACTAACATGTTGTCACGATTTGTCACGTTTGTCATAATTTGTCAGACTGGTCTGGATGGGTGCCTTGGTCTCTGCGCTTGGCAGCTGAGGGCAACTTGAAGCCTCAATCTCATTCACATTTATTTGGATCTGCCATGATATGCCCTTGCTGTACTGGCTGTACTATTCATTGTCCTGCTACTTTTGCAGATGCGTCTGGGGCTGTCTGCCAACTTCCCCTTCTGCTTCTTCTGGAGTTGGGTCTGGTTGACCTTCAAGCAATGCAAAGCCACAAAGTAGTCTGGACATGTCTGGACAATATCTGTTTTTGAAGTTTAACTTTGTAGGCACTGGCAGTAAAGATATGTAAAGGTGGCCTGTAATGGTACCAGAGGTGCAGCAAGTGGCGGGCACGAACTAGATGCTCTGCTGCGCCTTGAGGTCATGGCAAAATAAGTCAGCTCAGTGAGATCAAGAGAGAATTCAAATAATTCAAGAGATCAAGATGCATAAAATACGGCAACCAAGTCTTAAAAAAAAAAAACAAGAGTCAGATGTTGAGTTGGCCGCCGAGGTGAAGTCTTGGTCGGCTGCACAAGCTGGTCATTTCACTCTTGGCCATGCTTGATTGGCATGCTTGGCCATGCTTGGCCATGCTTCATTTGATCCTTCTCTTTCTCTCTTCAGAAAGAGCTTTGCGCCAAGGTTAAGCGCTGAGGCCGTGGCACAATGCTGGGGAACTCTGGAGAGGTAGGCCGAGAGATCACAGGCAAATCAGTCTTGGCCAGGCCAGGCAGGAAGTGTTTTTTCACATTCGATTCAGAAACAGTTGCCATATGTTGTTGCAATATCTTGCCATCCCTCATGTCGAAATCAAACACTGGTTCGCAAGCATCAGGAATAAAGTACTGTAGCAGTTTGCTGTTGGTATCATTGCCTGCTTACCTGTCATGCTGTATGCTTGGCTGCTCCAAATTCCAAACCTGCATGGATGGCTACACTCTGACTGCGAGGCCCTCCAACAGTCTGAGCGAGGCGGCTGACATCAGTATGTAAACAGCAGGATGGCCCAAACGCCCTCTGCAATGCCTGCACACATTTGCAACTCCCTTCATGACGTGTCATTCTGCCAGGCTGAGGTTGCGTCGTCAACTTGGGTTTGGGACATTTGGGACTTTCTTAGTTTCAGGTTCTCAAGATCTTGCCGTCCAAGAAGGCAACAAACCTGCCTTTGATATCAGCTCATTGGACAAATGCCTGGGCAAGTGCTCAGATTGCGCATTGCGAAGTAATCCGCAGTTGGTTTTTGGATGTTTTTGGTAAGCTGTATTTCCTCTTGATTCAACTAAAAAGCGGAAGCGGCGCCTAAGGTTGCGAGATCCAGTAGTTCTTGGGATCATGCAAATGCAGACTCTGCAAGAACACTTTCATGAGATTATAGAGCTTGAAGAGATCGTGCTGATTCTTCATTTCTTTGCGAAGTCTGTTTGGATGTTGAAAGCCACAACGCAGCCACATATGGCGGAATGTACTGATTTCTGCTGCTCGGAAGCTACGAAAATCTAGGGGTATCTTACTGGAGCCAAAGGTGCCAGCGCAGCAGTGCTGATTTGAAGCGTCTTGCAGTCGGCTCCCTACCATGAAACTTAACTCATGAAACCTGCTCAAATCGGCTCAATCCCAAGCCTGGAGACGATGTATCCACGATATGGGATGTACTGTAGATTGAAGACAAATTGAAGATATGCTCACAACTGGCAAATCAAAAAGCAACTCACACCAACGAAGCTCAGAAAGGATGGGTCCACCCTCTGATGGAATGCAGCCTGCAGTGCAAGGCAAGAAATCCTGTCTTTTGGCTGGGTCATTGTACTGAGTTCTTGCTGCATACTGATCTGTTCGGCATCTGCAGTGCCAAATGAGATCATTTGATTGATTGGCATCAGTGCCACAGCATATTTGACATTTGAAATATTTGACATTTGAAGACAATATGAAGTATATGAAGTACAATAATCTGTCTGAGATCCCATACCCAGTATGCATCCGGACAAACTCGGAAGTCTCCGGACATGTTGCCTTGCGCCGCTGGTTGCTGTGGTGGAGCGTCGAGCGTGAGTTGATACTTTCCGTCATTCCTAACCCCGGAAGTTTCAGGAATCCCCTGGTCTTTCAAAATGTCAGACCAGCAAATTGTCTAAACCTTGAGAGTCCAGATGGAGACCAAATTCTCATGTGACTCATGCGTATTGTCCTTTGATTTGTTCTGAAACTCTCCCTAATTTGGGATGCTCTGGCGAGAGAATGCGAGACCAAAAGCTACGCAGCACCAAAAGAGCTGCGGAGCAGAATAGAGGGGCATGACTTACGCGGCTTCCCACACTGCAATACCGCCGGTTCGCATCCTATTGACCACGGGATCTCCATAGATCTACATCCGCTCTTAAGGTTTGCAAGTAAAGCATTGCAACATCCCCCAGCAAAAAAAAATGTAGGCCCCCATCAAATGCATGCACACTCGCAGAACCCCGCAGTGGTAGATTACCACAGGATGGGGTGGGGTGGAGTGAGTGATAAATGATGTTCATCTTGACTTGTACACACTCATATGTTGCCGGAAAGATTCGGATGTGGAGGGGAAACATCACAAAGCACATTCAGAACGACCAAAAGGCAACAACCAAATCAATCACTAGTCAATCAAACTCTATTTCCATCACCAAACCAGGAACCACATGCAGGATAACACCTGCAATTTGATTCTTCTTAAAACAAGTGGCAGTGGTTGGAGCTACTTATTGTACTACACGTGGCAAAGTATTTTTCTTCGGATTTGGATTGGATTTTCATCTCTTTCTTGATACAATAATTTTGTCAAGTTTTTGGTCCACTCATCAATCGCACATAGACCTAAATCGTAAATTTGTTGATTGTTGACGGTTGACTCATACTAAATCATTGCAAATCTCATCTGCAGCTCTTCGGGTGCCGCTGCGTCAATCTGCAACACAAGCAAAACCAGCCTCCAGCTGGGAGACTTTCCGGAGCAGATTCAATGTGGCCCTCGGCCAAGAAACTGATGGAAATAGTAAGAAAAACATGTGTAATCCACATATTGAATAGGAGACATGCCAATCTTTACATGTACATTTACATATATAACATGATTCTAAACCATGTATTATGTATATATGCAGTGCATGTTTTGTATGTATTTATATGTATATATATATATATATATATGTATATGTATGTGTATATATGTATATGTGTATGTATATATGGTCAAGGGGTGGTTTCCTGTATATATATATATGTACGTATGTATATATATATATATATTCCGTTCGTTTGTGTATATGTACGTACGTTAAAGTATGAAGTGTATAAGGTCATTACCTGTACCTGAAAAAGGCGCGGCTGCTGCACCGGACCAATGGCACATGATTTGACAAACTGTTTTCATGGACGCCCTATGTTTCTAGTCTTCTGGCACAGCACTCGCTTGGGTTTTGAATAAATTTGAGAAGATAGACATACTATGGTCTGCTGGGTTCTGTTTATGTTGAGGTCTGGCTTTGCAGTGTTTCTTGGCGACGTTGGCACCAGGCATAGTCACCAAGCACACCACTACGCAAAAGTGTGGATGTCTGGAAAACAAGTAGGCCACATGCTGCCCCGCACAGTTGGCTGTAATGACACACACACACACTTGTACAGAAACATCGCTATGAATTTTGTATCTAGAGTGCATTCGACGTGCAACAACACTCCAGTAATCCTGAGCAGACATGGAAGGAGNGCATGACATACCATGATCCATCGAAGCAATAGTGTAATCGAAGCTCCAGTCATTGTCTTGCCGTGAAAATAATCCAAAATTGAGGAAATCAGATTGCGGGAACCATGCAGAACAGAAAAAAAATTGAAATTCGACGTGCCGGTTCTTAGCTTAGCCGGTTGCTATTTCGGAAGCAGGTACGTCTGGCTGATCAGGCCAGATATCAGCACAAACCTTGACCCTCTTCGTTGGGTCACCAGTCAAGGTTGTGGATGACCCCCCTGCTGAANAGGTACGTCTGGCTGATCAGGCCAGATATCAGCACAAACCTTGACCCTCTTCGTTGGGTCACCAGTCAAGGTTGTGGATGACCCCCCTGCTGAACATAAAACGAAGGAATTTCACAAAAATAATAATAAAGTAAAGCAAGCAGCGAGTAGAAGTTTTACCTCTATTCAGAGGATACACACACACACACAAACAAACAAACACAAACACAAACACACTTTGCACACTTTGCATGAAGCACCACTGGCTTTGGTGGAAGGTGCTCACACAGCATCTTGGTTGCATATAATATAACTATAACTGTCACTGAGACATTGTGTTTTCGCCGTTTTCTGGGCCCATTGCCACTTTTCCATTGCATACCCGCTTTGCGTGCTCCAACGCAAGGAACAAGCCACGCAGGCGCGCATTTTTGGCCACCAAGAGCCCGACTAATTCCGGCGTGTTTCTTTGGGATCCTTTGGCTATCTCTTTGTGCAACATGGGTCTGCGCAGCAACTGATTTTGAATTTCTTCTCTGTAGGTCCGTAGATCTCCGTAATTGCATTTCTTATGTAATGCGTAGCGCCCCAACCACAAGCGCGCAGGAAACACATATACGTGAAGATGTACGATGGGTCTTGAGTAGTCTTGAGTGGCTGATGTTCAGACAATATCTTGCAAACAAAGTATAGTCTATATCTCTCAACATGCAATCGTCGGAGCCCTTTTTTGTTCGAAAATCTGTTTGGCCAGGTGCCTTTGAGCTAATTACATGGCAGGTAGCCATCGAGCACTCTTATATTGTCCGAAGTCATCTCTGAATTATTTTCAAAAGCAGCCATCTTGCGAAATCAGCTGATGCGTTGGCTTTTAATCATCTCTTAGCCAGGTAGGAACAGCAAAAAAATCCGGCCCAAAGCAGCACCAAGGCCTTCTCTGACTCCTAAAATCGCAGCAAATGATCAGTAAATGTCAATTCTGCTCGACTCTGTGCCACTTGCTGGTGACTGAAACGTCTCCTCGAAACATTCGCAGTAGCTAGACCTGAACCAGATGCTGCATTGGCACAACAAACAAAGTCGCCGATTGAGAGATGTTGAAATATGTCATGATATATCATCTGGTTTTTTCCCTTTCTATCTTCATGGTTGAGGTCTTTCATTTTTGTTTCAATGCAAATAATAAATAATATATATAGCTGGAACACCTGAGGCGAATGCGGTGCTAGCTCAAAATCCCTTCGCAAAGTATCTGGCACCTGCAACATGAGACTGACAGGAGAGGCAAACACAGTGCAGAAGACCCCACCTGCTAGAAATCTTTATATATAGAAAGAATGGCGCTTTGTTTCACTCAAACCTGAGAAGGATGTAACGAAGGCCAGCTCCAACTCTGGCGATGTGAAGTGGGAAGTAAGGAGGAAAGAAAGGCAGGTATATTGAGTATACCTGGGCTGTCATCTCCGTTTTTGTGCATCTAAAGGGTGTCAGAAGGCAGGTATATTGAACAAACCACAACAGACCTAGATTCTCATCTTTGTTTTTTTGTGCGTCTGAATGGTCTCAACAGGCAGGTTTGTTGAATATACCTGGGTTCTCATCTCTGTGTCTAAATTGTCGCCGAAGGCATCAATATACCTAGAGTATCCTAGAGTATACCTAGCTTCTCATCTCCGTTTTTGTGCAAGGTTGCCATTCGGTTTGTCCATTGCCTTGTACCCAAGCCCCTTTCACGGCACTAAGGCAAAGGTTAACATGGACCATCGGGGCCCTGAAACGAAACTCAAAAGGAAGCCTTGTTTACAACGCAAAGAGCCGGACCAGGGGGGAATCGATACCTCACCCCGCACCACGATCCAATTGCCGCGCGGTACATGACCCTCAAAACGTGCTTATTGGCACGCCTGAGACACCACCTAATTTCAAGTTTCGTGGTCCTTCTCGTCAGACCTGTCCCCCAGACCCCTTAAGCTCACTATGTTCGCAATGATAATCTCAGCCTAGCCTGCCGGCTGGCTCTCGTAAATGACTCCAAGACGTTTCCTGACAAACATTGTCATGTCATGCCTTTGCGCCCCAGAGCGACACGCCAAGCACCTCTGAACTCTTCACAGGTGGTCTTGACAAGCACACGACCTCTGTGGCTGAGGCATAGTCAGGCGATTTGTCATCGATTGATCGGATCCTCGTGTGAAGAGCCAGGCCACAAAAAAACTATCCGAATAATGAATAATGACACAAACAGAAACAACAGAAAACAATGTCGTGAAATTGCGTTGTTTACTGTTTTACCATGTTTTACCCAATGTCCTCCCTTCGAACCTTCAAACCAATTGAGAGAGAAGTGGGATCAGCCTCATCGAGAAAGTCAGTCACTTAGAGTCGCAAAAGTGCAAAATTTTGCAGGAAAAACAAAACCAACTAAGACGACAAAAACGAAAAATAAACAATTCGAGAGGTGCGAATGTATTCTGAAATTGTTGAGAAAACTTCAATGTCCCCTGCCTGCCACCAGTGCACGCTCAAAGGCTCAAGAACCTATCGTGTATGTTGGATTTCAATTTCCGACTCGCCCATGAGTTATTTGTCGGAGCAGAACTGCAAGAATCATCATTCAGGCAATAGTAGGCAATATGCAATAGTCTTCTCATCATCTGGTCGAATATGGTCTAGGTTTCGTCCAAAAAGTAAATCTTTTGCTGTTGCGGTTGCCTGCGTGTTGGGCGCCACCAGGCTACTCGGCGACGGAGTCCTAACGCATTCAAGAACCGAACGTAAACCACAACACCACCCGTCAGCAACACTGGTTTAGCGCGATGTCCAATTCACCAATTCCTAAGAACGCATGGGTACACAGATACTATACCTACCCACCTGCCTACCTACCCATATACATACCCACCCACCTACAGATGAATGGAACATACCTTACGGATTTACCGACCTGAACTTGACATTTGAATTGTTTATGATGCACAAAACAAAAGAAAAGGAACACTATGGAACACCTGAACATCCCAACTCGACTGGGAGCACTCCTGGGTGCACTCGACGCCTGAAGACAAAGAGTCCATTGACTGTTGCAGCACCGTTTCTTCGAAGGATAGGTTCAGCCACGGTCCAATTTTCTCAATATGATTGATACAAATACAAATATTTCCAAAGAGGACAATTTCACAATTGCATGTGTTCTTTACCGTGCAAAACAAATGGAAACACGTTCATCAACATGTACAATTTTTCGAAATTTGGACCTACGATGTCTAACTGAATAACAATCTTTCATCCGTCGTGTCACCCCTGTGTCCACTTGACCTTTTGCGACTGACAATCGGAAGGGCACCTCGGTTCCCTGGTCAAACGGATCTGGCCAGACTTGGAGGGTTTCGGAACCTGGATGTGCAGAATGCACTGCATCTTTGCATACCAAACAAAACATGTATTGCATTTTTTTTTGGGTGTGGTCGATTTTTCTGTGTTGTGTGCTGGTTTTCCACGTGTCCGGTTTGCGCCTTCGCTGGAACTGCAGCAAGACTCCCAATCCTCCATATCTTCACCGTACTCCTCCTGCAATGTTTTTGGACCATGATTTTGATGTGATACGAAACAAAACACTGTCTCTGAAATGTTCGTTTTAATCAACTGTATATATCAGTGTGGTTTGTTTCTGCAGGGCGTCCGTGCAGAATCACAAACATTGGAAAAATAAAATAATATATAGCAACAATGGTGGAACCAAACATTTTTTTCCGCATGTCCCACTCATTTCATGCGTTATTCCCTCTCCTCGTAATCGTTCCAATCATCGTAAAATTCTGGTGCCTCTTCACCTTCCTGTGTCTCGGCAAAGAAATGCTGAGTGAAAATACAAGACCATTCACATGCATAATCATGTGCATACAATTTTCTTTATAAACAACTGTGTTGCCACGCATGTTTTACAGCAAAACTAGCCTCAAATTCGAGACCGGATCTGTGGCTGCAATATTCCTCTTTGACGTCATCTTGGCCATCCTGACATTGGCGGTGTTGGAATCACCTTTTATCAACATCCTTGCCCATCACGTTTCACTCGAAGCGGGTTAAAAAGTGTGCATAATTTCCCCTAACCACCATTGGGTCGCATGCACCTCAAATGAATGCGCGGCACAGTCAGGAGGCGGCGACATTGCCGCACAAAGGCTTGTCAGATTGTGTAGACGAGAAGGGTATTCAGACTTGAAATGTCACTGTCCATTTGGCATTCAACGTGCAGTGTGACGACAAAAATTTAAGTGAAAAAATCATTTGAGTATAAGAAAATGTAAATATATTTTTGCATCGTGAAATTTCCAACATGATATGCCTCCTTCGAACCTGAGGACATGAAAATGCGGACATGGATTTTTTCAAACAACACATGCTTGTGATGCGCTATATAATACATTGCCCGAAAAAACAGGAATCATCTCATTTGAATTGCCGGGACTCATCTGCAATTTCCATTCAGCTCGAAAAATGTTCCAGCCCGTCGCCGATTTGCCATTTTCCACCAAAATGTTTTGGACATGCCTTCAAACCCAATGCGCTATCGAATGTTATTTTTTTTCAATTTGTGGCAGATACTGGCAAACCATGTGGTTGATTGCACATAATTCCGGAAAAAAACGAATGCCTGGGTTTTGTGAACTTGTTGCGCCGCAATAAAAATGCAGTGCCGGAACTTTTATTTTCCATGAAACACACAACGCAAATGGCACAACAAAAAATAGGTTGGTTGCTTGACACAACACAATTGTTTGTCCATGTCGCCTTCAAATTTCTCCAGTTTCTTGCAGATATTGATTTGCCCGGTTTTTTGCAAAAAGTGATTTCGTTTGTGGGTTTGATTCACACGTTTGTCCCGAGGTGAAGTCCACACGTTCAATTTAGCCTTTGACTTTGATCTTGGGAGATCTATTCGCAAGTTTGATTGCTGTCAATCTCAAAGATCACGACGCCACTCACTGCGCCCTTTTCGTCAGAGTTTCTTCGAACCACTGTCCGGCAAAGTCGATGCACTTCTCGATTTGTGCGTGTCAGGGACAGCACTGCTCATGCTGATCTTCTGTGTCGTTCCAAGTGCCATGCAAACCTACATCAACCTAATGGCCTGTACATGAGTGTACATACTAAAATGTGACACCCCATCTTGACAAGGATGTTGCTTAACGTTCTTGTCACATCGTAGTGCAAACCATCGTGCAAAATTCGGTTCATTACCAAGCCACCTGTGCTGTCTACACACTAGGGATGAATCCACAAGCACTGTGGAAAAAAATCGCATCTCTCAGCTGCTCGTGGCTCTGGATCTGAAAGCCTGCTGCCACATGCACTATGTCTCAGGCACCGATTGCAACATGATTCAGGCAACGTCCATCAATGCTTCCACTTAATGTAGTGCCCGCAAATAGTTGGCAGTTTCCACCCAGTTTCCTTCCCTGCGCGTTCCAACCAGGGTCTGCTTGCCATTGAGTATACAACCATCCTCTCACAGGCATCCCAGTCCATATGGCCATAGCGCATATTGGCCCACTCATCAGGATCTTAGACCTCATTTTGGCTGCTGTTCATGTAGCGTGTCCGACGAGCTCTGGGTGATTCTGCTCCCATCTCATCGTCACTTCCACCATGTTGCTCGTCCACAACCATCTCACCCATCGTTCTATCAATGGTCTGGCCACTCAAAGCCCTCTCGACAATGTCATCGCCATTGTCATCTGGTGGATCGTAATCCTGAGACTCTTCTTCTTCATCTTCAGGGTCTGCATTGGCCATTGGGTTTTCGATTGGGTATCTTGGTGGGTTGATTCCAATCCTTTCACCACCCAAGTACTCATTGAGATCTGCGTAGATGCTCTCAATGTCCACCATCGTTGGCCAGCCACCCTGAAACGCTCATATAGCTATCTGATTTTCCCAACCAAGCAACCATCTGGCCAGCTGCAAAATGGATAGATCAAAAGCCTGTGTCATCACCCCATAGTCCCGGCTGCAAAGTGAACTTCAAACCACCGGATCAATCTGCTGTTTCTCCAAGTCCGCGGTCCCATGAAAATGAAAATCACACCAGCCACCGGCATTGAAAAGCCACGCGCATAAATGAAAAACTTGCACGTTGCTAGCATCGCCACTGCCACTCCACGGGCTGCGACCACCATCAGCTCATTGGTCACATCTGCCACCACTGCCCATGCAGCATATTCGTCATAGTTCTCGGTTGGAACTTGTGCTGCATGAGAAATTGAATGAAAATTGCATCATTTCAACTGTGCACACATCCCCCAGTATGGTTGTTGCCATCTGAACCAACCGAACACATTGCTGTCTTGTCAGCTGCTTGACACGGCGAACTCGTCTCAGCTCATTGTCATCGTTCTCCTCAACTACATTGGCCATGAAAAGACCAATCAGACGCCCAAGAAACTTTCTCCGTTCAGCGCTCAACCTCTTGTGTTCAAATCACCAGCGTTCAACTTTGCGTTGACCTTGTGGATTGTAAAGACGCCAGCTCTCAAAACATCTTGCAGGAAAAACTGTTTGATCGGCACGTGTTTGAGTCGCCCTGTACGTCTTCTCTGCATTAGAGCCATTGCAGATGAAGAACTAGTGTAAAGGCATTTCTGCACATCTCTGCGCTCCACCTCACTCTCACCCTTGCACAGGAACCTGCACAACCTGTAGAGATACATGGATTCCACCATCAAGCCATTTGCAGCGTAGAGTTCAGCTTCACAGCTTGACAAAGCTACTGAGGCCTGTGCGCGGCAGATAGTGAGGATCATTGCACCGTTGAGGAATACCAAGCCAGAGTTTGTGCTCTTGCGAGTTGCCTTGCAGTCTGCCCAAGACCTGTCGCTGTCGCTGAAAGTTTGCAACTGAAACGTGCTTCAGATCTGTCGTTGGGCACAGCCACCTTATCGCAAATCATTCATCATCTCTCCAAGCATCAAAAATGCACTGGCTCTCCTCGATGTTCTGCAAGAATAGGCCATCTTCTGCTGTACCATCCAAATATGAAGCCAAATGCTTCAATGCAGAGTGTGCTTTGGCACTGGGCCATGTAGGAGGAAAGAGTTTTGACCGCAAACTGAATGTCCGGTCTGTCCATCGCCAGGTACAATGCAAGACCAAGTCCTGAACGAAAGGTTGCTGACTCCACCAGGCTTCATGATCATTCTTTTCTTGAGATACATCAACTGACTTCCATCTCCAGGAACATGCGGTCCATCCACCTTCATTGTTAACGTTGCACCAGCTGTTGATTGAAACCATTCAACATCGGAAAGATTGCAAACCAAAAAAATGTCCATATGAATGTTGACAAACACCTTTCGACTGAGATCTTGGTGTCGAAAAATAGTTGGAGCACCAGGAAACGCTTGAACCTTAGCCTGTTCACACAAACCTCCAATATGTTGATGCCAACGAAGTGCCGCGCTTCGCTGTCCCGGAAGACATCTCTTCAGAAGGGAGTTCCTGTCCATCTCCGGATCCACATGGGAATTTTCACATAAAGCACTTCAATCTGAGGCACTGTCAAGAAAGCATCCTTCACATCAAGCGCTGTGACTGCCAAATTGTAGATGAGTGCAAAGCTGAGTAACATGCGCGCTGAAGAAAATGAAGACGTAGGAGCAACATTGTTTTCATCGGTAGCCCTTATTTTGAACTCTATGACCACAATCCTGCATCTCCGAGTCCACTGCTGGTTTCTGAACCTCCAGTCATATACCAAAGTTGTATCCACCACATTTCTGTTGTTGAAACATCTTCAGAAAGCATCACCGGCTGGGTAACATCCATCTGAAACAGCTTCTCTACTTCATCGAGCGCTGCTCTCTCATCCAGCTCCTGTAGCTTTTCTGAGCTAAAATTTGGTGGCCTGGTGGACCTTCCATTTCTCCTTGGCCAGCAATGTATTCGTCCTCGGAATCAGGAAACAACGCAAAACATTGCATGCTCTCATCATTGTGGCACATGTCAATCTCTTCAACTTGAGTGACATGGTCATCAGTTCAGCTTGCTTTCACCTTCGGCATTGACAAATTGGTGTAGGATGGTCACCCATTTTCTGCATCTTCACACGTTCACCAGGAAAAGGAATACTGGCTGCATGTTTGGTGGAACTTGAACGAATCTCCACATCATCATCACTTTTACGCACAGCCCCATCTCGCTCAAACTCTGAGATGTCGGTGGTTGTGGAACCGATGTTGGAATGAAAAGATTCTCCAAGCCAGCTTCTTCCCATGTCTGCACACCTCCGTCGTCTTCCAACTGGCCGACCTCGTGAGCATCAGGCGCTTCTGAAGGAGAGTACCCATCCAATACATACCCACACAGCCTCTGCTTCCTCATCAATGGCCTCAGGAAGTGAAGCATTCAAAGGAATCAAAGTCTGTTTGCCTGCTCTTTCAGCGGTGTCCAAAAACTTAGCTGGGCATAGCGCCAACTCCAAGGACCGAAGGTCACCACTCTTCTCCAAGGCGCTGATGGCTTTTGCACGCACAACACATTGTCCATCAGTTGAAATCAAATCCATATCTGATGAATCCTTTCCAAGCTCGCACCACATCTAAGCAGGACGATACTTGGGAGCCAATCTAAAAACTCTTAGACGACAAGACGCAAGCTTGCTTCTTGTATGGACGGCCAAACAAGGACTGAAATGGAGGGGCGCGCAAAGAAGCATGAACGTGAAAACGCTTTAAACCCATGCAGAATGCATAGCTGTGCGCATTGAATCATCGAGTGTCTTGCACGCTGTCAATAACAAGCCCGATCAACTTCCCCAGGAAAATCCATGGTTGAGTAAGAAAGATAAAAACGCGTGGACCTTGCACGAACTTATTGACAAGTCCTTTGACGCGGGTATCCTGGGCTGCACATTTTGGAGGAAGCCAGAGAAATCAGGATCCATAGCTCGAAAGCATACCCAGCGCTTGTGGGCAAGGACTTATCGGGTCAATGGAAGATCCAACCTTCAGCCACCTATCCAGCAGAAATGTGTCACTGGATTGCATTTTCTGATTGGGCAGCCCTCCTACGCCCAAGCTGCCAATGGATGCTAAAGCGAAAAAGGAACGATACTGAGCCGACCTCCATCGACCGGACAAATCTCTGCAAAAAGGATGACATCTTCATCAGCTAGCTCATTAATTTCCAAATGATGATCTCGCTGAAGGAAATATTCAGTCACAACTCTTGGTCCAAAGGTGAACGGCAAGAAAAGATGGTGAGCGATGTCGCTGTTCCACGAAGTGAATCAATTTCTGCAAAACTCCCGGACTTTTCAGACTGCACCTGGTGATACCACACTGGATCTGCAGGCTCTAAGAAGGCAACATCGATGGCAGAGTTTATGGTTGCATTCGGCCCATTTGGCACGTTGCAAGTTGGCGTTGCGACCTGTAAACGGATCAGAAGGCAAGATTTGGTCAGCGATTCCCAGTGGCTTCAACGAACAACAATTTGAAGCACAGCCACCTTATCGTCCTGTTGCCATGCTGCATCCAAATAAACTATGCGAAAAACAAGCCTTGCGAGAGACAGAAGCCAACGCATTGCGTCAGTTTAAATTTTGCTGGTCAGAATGTTGATGGCCGATCCACATGTCGTTGCACAACGAAAATTTGGCAATGAAGGTCTTTTCTTTTCGAATGCTTGCAAACAAGGTCTGATGTTTTCTTTTGGCACTTCTTCATCAAAACTTTTCCTGCCAGCTACCTGCAACAGTCAGTCAGTAAATCGAACCATGAGGCGAATAAATTAAAGGAATTTCAAATGATGACCTCTGCTGTTTGTTTTGTTTTCCTGCAAGCAAGTCTTCTTCGGGACATATGTTTTTGGTTTCCAAAGCTTTTGGACAGGCAAAAATTCGCGCACGCTACCATCAGCATTCACACCGCCATCGAATCGACATTTTGTCTGCTGCTTCAATGAAAAGGTTGTGGACTTGGAACGGACAACTGAAGACAAACTCGGAAGAACTTTCATACACAACTCTCGCAGCAGCTTCCAAGCACCTTTGTCGCCATTCGAAAGCATGTCGCCCGCAAGCAAATTTGTGAAGAATTCAACATCGGCAATGCAAGTGGTATGCAACTTACTGTGGGTGTGCGCTTGGGCCTCACCTGGTCCAAAACTAAAAATGGAAAAGGCTACGACAAGCTTGCGGTCAAAAGAAGCGAGGTTGGGTCCGCTGGGGTGGGTTGGGGTTAGGGTTCAACCCGAACCCTGAACTATGGGGGTCTCGGGGGGGCGGAGGGGGGGGGGAACTCAGCAACTCAGCAACTAGTTAGCAACTAGTTGTAACTAATTCCGGAACTAGTNAACCCTGAACTATGGGGGTCTCGGGGGGGCGGAGGGGGGGGGGAACTCAGCAACTCAGCAACTAGTTAGCAACTAGTTGTAACTAATTCCGGAACTAGTTAGCAACTAGTTGTAACCAACTATCCAACTAGTTGCAACTAGTTACAACTAACTCTCTAACCCTGGGCCTGGGGCCAGGGTTAAAACTAGTTACAACTAACTCTCTAACCCTGAGCCCGGGGCCAGGGTTACAACTAGTTACAACTAACTCTCAAACCCTGGGCCCGAGGCCAGGGTTACAACNTAACCCTGAGCCCGGGGCCAGGGTTACAACTAGTTACAACTAACTCTCAAACCCTGGGCCCGAGGCCAGGGTTACAACTAGTTACAACCAACTCTCTAAGCCTGGGCCACTACTACTACTACTACTACTACTACTACTACTATTATTACTAATTGTTTTATGAACAAAACAAATAGGCCAGGAAATTTTACTATTACTAGTACTAGTACTTCTACTACTGCTACTACTACTAGTATCACAACTACTATTATTACTAATTGTTTTATGAACAAAACAAATAGGCCAGGAAATTTTACTACTACTAGTCCTCTTCTACTACTACTACTACTACTACTACTGCTACTACTGCTACTACTCCTACTACTCCTACTACTACTACTACTACTACTACTACTACTATTACTACTACTACTACTACTACTACTGCTACAAGTATTATTGTTATTATTACTAATTGTTTTATGAGCAAAACAAAAAGCCAGGAAATTTTACTACTACTGGCTCGGGGCCAGGGTTACAACTAGTTACAACTAACTCTCTANATGAGCAAAACAAAAAGCCAGGAAATTTTACTACTACTGGCTCGGGGCCAGGGTTACAACTAGTTACAACTAACTCTCTAACCCTGGACGCGCAGCTAGAGTTACAACTAGTTACAACTAACTCTCCAACTCTGAGTCCGGGGCTAGGGTTACAACTAGTTACAACTAACTCTCCAACTCTGGGCCTCGAGGGTTACATTTCTGATGTCATTGTTGCTGGTGAAATTTTGAAGCGGCTGGTGGCATATCGAGATTCATGTCGCAACCGCAACCCCAGAAACAGGGTTGCTACATGCTNAAGCGGCTGGTGGCATATCGAGATTCATGTCGCAACCGCAACCCCAGAAACAGGGTTGCTACATGCTCCAGCTTTTGGATTTGGCGCGCCCGTTTTTGGCCTCGCCTGCTAGTAAAATGGAAATTGAAAGCAGCTTGGAATGGCTTTGTCTGGAACGAAAAGTGGTAGTGCGTGGCAACCCCTTTTTTGGCATTGTGGAACCTTGGGAGCTNAATTGAAAGCAGCTTGGAATGGCTTTGTCTGGAACGAAAAGTGGTAGTGCGTGGCAACCCCTTTTTTGGCATTGTGGAACCTTGGGAGCTGCTGGAGACCTGAACCTTTTCGCATGGCGCAATTGGGTCACACGGGGGCCAACAACTGTGCCTACCCATCCGTCCGTGGCGCGAAGACATCTCGTGACCTTGCGAATATCCCCACAGCAAAAAGTGTTGCAGCTGCGTTGTTTGAGTGGCATGATCATAGGCTTGCAGGTTCACAGGTCGAAGTTGATTCACAAGAAGAGAAATAATACAAGTAAAACCCGCACGAGGCGGGTGGCGGAAGTTTCCAAAAAAAGAGAAGCTTAAGACTATAGGATCGAAACACAAGTTTTGCCTATAGGAGCTGGCGCGAAAAATCACNCGCACGAGGCGGGTGGCGGAAGTTTCCAAAAAAAGAGAAGCTTAAGACTATAGGATCGAAACACAAGTTTTGCCTATAGGAGCTGGCGCGAAAAATCACAGCTTCGCAACTCTGCTCAGCGCATTCGTCATNAGGCCTTCTAAGCTCTTCACCCCTCTTCGTATGCCAGTTCTTCTCAAACAAGTCTTTACACAGAGAAGCTTTTACACAGAGAAGGTTTTACACAAAGAAATCTTTACACAGAGAAGCTCGTACACAGAGAAGCTTTTACACAAAGAAGCCTTTACACAGAGAAGCTTTTACACAGAGAATCTTTTACACAAAGGAGCTTTTATACAGAGAAGCTTTTCGCACTCCACACTTCACACTGCGCTCTTCAAACTCCACACTTAATCTCATCTCATCTCATCTGACATCTCCTCGCCTTCATCCCANCCCATCTCTTCTCATATGTCATCTAACCTTACCCACATCACTTCCCAGTACTACTTCGTACTACAAAGCTTGCACAAACCTCTTCCCAGTACTACTTCGGACTACAAAGCCTACACAAACTTCTTCCCAGTACTACTTCGTACTACAAAGCTTGCACAAAACTCGTCGCAGTACTACTTCGTACTACAAAGCTTGCACAAAGCGCGTCCCAGTACTACTTCGTACTCTACTTCGTACTACAAAGCTTGCACAAAGCACGTCCCAGTGCTACTTCGTACCACAAAGCTTGCACAAACCTCTTCCAAGTACTACTTCGTACACAAAGCTTGCACAAAGCGCGTCCCAGTACTACTTCGTACTCTACTTCGTACTACAAAGCTTGCACAAAGCACGTCCCAGTACTACTTCGTACTACAAAGCTTGCACAAACCTCTTCCAAGTACTACTTCGTACTACAAGNCACAAAGCACGTCCCAGTACTACTTCGTACTACAAAGCTTGCACAAACCTCTTCCAAGTACTACTTCGTACTACAAGCTTGCACAAAGCTCTTCCCAGTGCTACTTCGTACTACAAAGCTTGCACACAGCTCTTCTCAGTACTACTTCGCACTACAAAGCTTGCACACAGCACGTCCCAGTACTACTTCGTACTACAAAGCTTGCACAAAGCTCTTCCCAGTCTACTTCGTACTACAAAGCTTACACAAAGCTCTTCTCAGTACTACTTCGTACTACAAAGCTTGCACAAAGCACGTCCCAGTACTAATTCGTACTACAAAGCTTGCACAAATCACGTTCCAGTACTCTTCGTACTACAATGCTTGCACAAAGCACGTCCCAGTACTACTTCGTACTACAAAGCTTGCACAAAGCACGTAGCAGTGCTACTTCGTACCACAAAGCTTGCACAAACCACGTCCCAGTACTACTTCGTACTACAAAGCTTGCACAAAGCTCTTCCCAGTACTACTTCGTACTACAAAGCTTGCACAAAGCACGTAGCAGACCACTTCGTACTACAAAGCTTGCACAAAGCACGTCCCAGCACTACTTTGCACACAGAATCTTTTACACAAAGAAGCTTTTGCACAGTGTGAAGCTTTTACACAAAGAAGCTTTTGGGCAGAGAAGGTTTTATACAGAGAAGCTTTTCAAAGAAGCTTTAAGACAAACAAGCTTTCACACCGAGAAGCTCTTACACAGAGAAGCTATTACACACAGAAGCTTTGATACAAACAAAACTTTACACAGAGGCTTTTACACAAAGAAATCTTTACACAATGTTTTGCCAGAAATTGCAGCTCCAAAACGGATCTCGACGCCAAAGCCAAAAAAAGCACGATTTTGAAGACTTTTGAATAAGAGTTTTAACAGGAAAATCACAAGCCCCAAAAGGAAAAAAATCTGCTGACAATTCCCCTTCGCAGCCTGTATGCAGCCATTCCAATTACGATTTACGAGGTCCAGCTGCAAAATACATAGTATTACGCACGCAGCCGTGAAACCTGGACGCAGCCATTACAATGCCATTCGCAAACACTGGATTGCAAAACACAATAGAACTACGCACATCGCTGCCAGAAATTGCAGCTCCAAAACCGGATCTCAACGCCAAAGCCAAAAAAAGGACGATTTTGTAGCAAGGTTCCCGTTTCACTCTGGGGGTTCGCGGGTTGAGGGTGTGTTCGCCAGACGTTGCGCAACCGTTCGATACTTTCGTGACGTTTTAAAAGTTGACTTGCGTTTTTCGTGGCAGGCGCAGCACTTTGGACACCTCCATCGTCATTTTTCCAGCAGGCGCAGCATTTTGGACGTGTCGTCTTGCGTCTTTTTTGCGAATCGCATTGTCAGGGCTGCGTCCAAGGAGTGCAGCCGTGCAAATCGTGTGGCAGGCGTGACATTTTGTAAGATGTGATGTTCAAACGCCGCTGTCTATGGGGGAAGCTGCAAAAGTGATGCTCTTGTGGTGTGTCGAAACGCCGCTGTCTGTGGAGGAAGCCGCAAAGGTGTTTTTTGCTCGGAATAAGCGCACGCTGGTACAAGGCCTCTGTCACTTGTCAAATGAATGAAACGGAAGGTAAAAGTACCCAAAAGTAAGACCAAAATTGAAATAACCTATTGCCCGGCTCTCAGTACTGGCCTGCAAAGAGGTAGTGTAAAAGCCGCCGAAGTCGTCCAAAACAAGAATACTCTGGATAACGCTGTCCAATAACGCAAATAGTGCAGTCCACAACATAAGCGCATCCCCGCCAAAGAGTATTCATACAAAGTAGAACATCCGATGGCGTACACTAGACAGCTGAGACAGCATGGTGCCGTGCTTCATGCCCCGTACCCAACGGGGGAAAGCAGCAGAAAAATTTCAACCTAAGATCTCAGCCAGGCCGCACTGCGAATATAGCAAACAAAGAAAAGCGAAGCTCCCTGTCGTCATGCCGCCGAGACAAATAGTCATTTGAAAATTGTAAGATAGCTGACCGGCTCAAACCACATTCACCTTTCATTTGGTGTAGCAGCTAAGTCTGTGTGTTCCCATGTGTGTAGGACTCGATTGGTAGCTTCAGAGAACCCCCCCCCGTGGCAGGGAATAATTGGAATAATACGGTCCAGCCCTTCTAGACACTATACAAGAGCACATGATTTGCCATACGTATAAAGTAAGCAAATTTGCCATATGTATAAAGTAATCGAGCTG
>BGPT01002718.1:57002-60656 GCA_003297045.1 Symbiodinium sp. clade C Y103 | reverse complement strand
GAAGCCTAGTTGGTACACCTTCAGTACATGGTGGTTGGCGTACTTCCCATCCACGCGCTTTGGAATATACCTTAGTATACGGCCAAAGCGCGAATAGGGGCGTAATCTCGTAGTTAGATGCGGATTGGCGGGGCGTAATGGGGACGTAGGAGGGGCGTAAGCGCGCCTGCAAGGGGCGTAATCTCGTAGTTAGATGCGGATTGGCGGGGCGTAATCGGGACGTAGGAGGGGCGTAATCGCGCCTGCAAGGGGCGTAATCTNGCGTAATCTCGTAGTTAGATGCGGATTGGCGGGGCGCACTTGGGACGTAGGAGGGGCGTAATCGCGCATGCAAGGGGGCGTAGACGCGTAGTTAGATGCGGATTGGCGGGGCGCGCTTGGGACGTAGGAGGGGCGTTATCATCGCGCCTGCAAGTGCGTGGGGGCATCTTTTTGTAGACTTGCTGCTTTTATACACAGATATTGTGGAGGTGCATTCGGGTTTGTGGGCAGCTGCGCGGATTGCTGTTCAGAGCAATGAGTTTAGACCTCTGGTGAAAAGAACAGAAAGAGGTTGATGCATTTGGGGCAATGTCAATGACCGCAAGTTTGAAATAGTGTCTTCTTGATCGCTAACTCTATGCAAGCTGCGCCGCTGTTGCATGTTTCAGACACCAGTTGAGATTCGTAGTCTGGTAGCCTGTGGGGTTTGTGTTGAAGCCGCGGGCAAGAGCAGANCTATGCAAGCTGCGCCGCTGTTGCATGTTTCAGACACCAGTTGAGATTCGTAGTCTGGTAGCCTGTGGGGTTTGTGTTGAAGCCGCGGGCAAGAGCAGAAAGCCATGCCGCCCAAAGCCAAAGCAAAGGCAAAGGCGAAAGCGAGCAGCCAGGCAAGCCGCATTTTGGGGTTTGGAAATCGGGCTTTGTTGCAGTCGTGCCTTGCTGGGCCTTGTCAGTNTTGTAACTAGTTGTAACCCTGGCCCCGGGCTCAGGGTTAGAGAGTTAGTTGTAACTAGTTGTAACCCTGGCCCCAGGCCCAGGGTTAGAGAGTTAGTTGAAACTAGTTGCAACTAGTTGGAGAGTTGGTTACAACTAGTTGCTAACTAGTTCCGGAATTAGTTACAACTAGTTGCTAACTAGTTGCTGANCCCGCCCCCCCGAGACCCCCATAGTTCAGGGTTAGGGTTGAACCCTAACCCCAACCCACCCCAGCCGACCCAACCTCGCGCCGTAAGTGCCACACCTGCCACACAAAACGAAGGCAGAGAGAGTTTTGTGAGAGAGTGTGTGAGAATGTTGTGCGTCAGAATGTTGCGTGGGAGAGAGTTGTGCGTGAGAGAATTGTGTATGGAAATATTGTGTGTGTGTGTGAGACAGTCGTGTGTGAGAGAGTTGTGTGTGAGAATGTTGTGTGTGTGAGAATTGTATGTGACAATGTTGCGTGTAAGAGAGTTGTGTATGACAGTGTTGTATGTGTGAGAGTTGTGTGTGAGAGTTGTGTGTCAGAGTTGCGTGTGAGAGAGTTGTGTGTGATTTTGTGTGTGTGTGAGAGTTGTATGTGACAATGTTGTGTGTGAGAGAGTTCTGCGTGACAACGTCATATGTATCAGAGTTATGTGTGACAATGTTGTGTGTAAGAGAGTTGCGTGTGTGACAATGTTGCATGCGTGAGAGTTGCGCGTGACAATGATGTATGTGTGAGAGTTGTATGTGACAATGTGTGGGGGAGAGAGTTGTGTGTGTGACAATGTGATATGTGTGAGAGTTATGTGTGACAATGTTGTGTGTGTGAGAGTTGTATGTGACAATGCTTTGTGTGAGGGAGGACGCAAGAGGAGGAGGAGGAGGAGGAGGCGGCGGCGGCGGAAGGTGCAGAGCAGAAGAACAAGAACCCCACACAATGTTATGGGGAATTCGTGTGTGCGTTCATGCAAGATAGCAACTTAAATTGGCGGTGGAACAATTGACGCCAAACAAGTTTCATCAATTTGATTTTTTAAAGATCAAAATTTGCGTTTGCTGGCAAACAATACAAGTGTTTGGCGCGGGTTCGTGTGCATGATTACTCTCGAAAGTTGCATCCTAATTGTTGTGATGACATCACAACACTTTTTGTTGCAGGCTGGGATAAGGCAATCATATTTTCGTAGCCAGTACAAAGCGCATGTAAAAAACCGCATAGCATAGCGAATTAGAACGCGGTACGCTGTCGCTTCAAACCTTGACCGTTCGTCCAAACCAGAAATCCGCCGAAAATTGAAAAGCCGTGAAATCCACGCCCTCGCGAAGATCTTTGCTGCCGGTCCTTTTTCGAACGAATGGGGTGTTCATGATTCCCAGCGCACCCGAAACCGCCCCCACATCCTCCAAGTGTGCCGGGATGCTGATGCTAAATCGTCGACCGCATTCTATACAAGAAAGACATTTCAAATTGCTGATCTCAAGCTTCAAATTACACAACACAACACCACAAAGAAACACACCGTGTAAAATGTTCGTGCAAAGACCCCCAACGCAAAAGAGCGAACGAGCCGCCGTCGTCAAATTCGAAAACACAAAATCACAAGTCTGTGAAAAGTTTTCATGACTGATGATACCGCCACTGAAAAAATGCGCAATGATTTTTTTACCGCTCAACTTGGAGATGATTTTAAGTCCACAACACTTTGGACTTTAGCCTCATCTTGATATGTGACGGAACTTGTTCAGCTGACCATGGGCAAAGAACCGCAAGCATGTCAACATTCACAAGGGTTCTCGAGGCTCCAATTTTTTCCCGTTATATCAGATTCAATTCTAGTGCCAACATGAATCACCCGGCGGGCTGCTTCAGAACAGGCGAATCCGTCAATCTAAACCGCCTTTGCATCTTCATTGTCTGTGAAAGCAAAAACGCATACGCCCTGAGAGATATTCAAACATGCAGAAAATAGGGCATGGCATATGGCGTTCCAAGTGGCCAATGTTTTGAGTCACACAGTGCCGAAAGCAATGCAGCAAATTCCCGTTACAATCGGCCAGCACTGCATCCACTGACAGCACATCAGAACATGCCCTATTAAGAAAACAGGAAACGTCTTGGAGACCAGTCAAAATCGCTCCATGAACATTGGAAAGCATACTAAGGACGAGTCTGAAGGAGACATCGCATGGTGCCTCAACACAATGATCCCAATTTTCTGCAATCACAATTTCAAGAAACGTCTAAACAACTGTGCTTCCGCTTGTTTCTTTTGATTTGTGGTGGTTTCTCTGTACAGCGATATTGCAAAGGTACGCCTTCCACAACGAATTCTTCACCAAAGGGCTTGTCTTCATCCACTCTTTTTGCTCGGTATCGCATGCTGGCTCACGGCCTGTCACCAAAACAGGTAACATGGGAGTTTATAGAAACCGACAAATCTCTCTGACAGCATCTTCGCCAATTTCGTGTCTTGATCGTCTGGAAACTCACGGTTTAATCGTTTGGAGAACTTTCGTTTCTGTAAAACTTCCGTATTTGTTCAGTGAACAGTGAGCCTGTTTGCAACAAATCCGCTATTTTGACCATGCTGCCATCCAAACCGGTGCTAAGGTGCTACAAGCTCTGCGCATGTCAAGGTCTCTATCTGGAGGAAGTTGTTCGATAGTTTCTCTCGTCAGATGCACTAACTCTCTAACTCTGGGCCCGAGGCC
>BGPT01002718.1:9502-52002 GCA_003297045.1 Symbiodinium sp. clade C Y103 | reverse complement strand
TCCTCATTCTCATCCTCATTCTCATCTTCATCCTCATCCTCATGACCAAAATCATCTCATCCTCAACTTCATCCTCGTCTTCATCCTCACTTCATCCTCATCCTCAGTTTTAGATTTACACGCAGGCGCTTTTACACACAGACCCTTTTACACACAAACGCTTTTACACAAAGACACTTTTACGCACACGCGCTTTTACACACAGACCCTTTTACACACACACACACACCCTTTCACACACAAACACTATCACACACAAACGCTTTTACACACAGGCGCTTTTACACACAGACGCTTTTACACACAGACGCTTTTACACACAGGCGCTTTTACACACAAACCCTTTTACGCACAGGCGCTTTTACACACAGACGCTTTTACACACAGACGCTTTTACACACTGACCCTTTTAAACACAGACCCTTTTACACACAAACACTCATACACGCAGAAGCTTTTACACACAGACCCTTTCACACACAAGCGCTTTTCACAAACACTCTTACACACAGCCCAAATCGCAATTTTCCGTCACTTGAAATCGCAATATTAATATTACCTCAGTTTTTGACGCTCGAAATTCGTTTCGTGCGTGAAAGCTTCATCCAGCACTGTTAAAATCGCAATTTTACTTCAGTTTTTGACGATCGAACCTCGTTTCGTGCGGGAAGGGTTCCTCCACAACAGTTGAATTCGCAATTTTTACTTCAGTTTTTGACGATCGAACCTCGTTTCGTGCGTAAGGCTTGCCGCCGACACGTTGAAATCGCAATTTTACTTCAGTTTTTGACGATCGAACCTCGTTTCGTGCGTAAGGGTTGCCGCGGACACGTGAAAGCGCACTTTTTTTTCAGTTTTCGACGATCGAACCGCGTTTCGTGCGTAAAGGTTGCAGCAGACACCTTGAAATCGCAATTTTACCTCCGTTTTTGACGATCGAACCTCGTTTCGTGCGTAAGGGTTGCCGCAGACACGTTGAAATCGCAATTTTACTTCAGTTTTTGACGATCGAACCTCGTTTCGTGCGTAAGGCTTGCCGCCGACACGTTGAAATCGCACTTTTACTTCAGTTTTTGACGATCGAACCTCGTTTCGTGCGAGAGGGTTGACGTTTCGTGACGGCTCGTCGGCACTGCCCGCGGCCTAAAGAGAGAAAGANTTTCGTGCGAGAGGGTTGACGTTTCGTGACGGCTCGTCGGCACTGCCCGCGGCCTAAAGAGAGAAAGAAGAAGAAGAGAGTGAAAGGGGAGAGAGAGAAAGAGCGAGAGAGAGAACATGTGAAGATGTGAAGATGTGAAGATGTGAAGATGTGAGGATGTAAAGATGTGAAGATGTGAAGATGTGAAGATGTGAGGATGTGAAGATGTGAAGATGTGAAGATGTGAGGATGTGAAGATGTGAAGATGTGAAGATGTGAAGATGTGAAGATGAAAGGATAGAAGATGTGAAGATGTGAAGATGTGAAGATGTAAAGATGAGAAGATGTAAAGATGAGAAGATGTGAAGATGTGAAGATGTAAAGATGTGAAGATGTGAAGATGTATGACAGACCTTCCCTGTTAGAAGAACCCTTCGCTCAGACGCTCTCGGGAAAAATAGCTTCCTGTCCATGCCCATTGATGTTCTCCATAGCTCTCACCTGCCACACTTGAAAGGGATCTTCTGTTGGCACCACAATGGAGATACCAGAGCTCGCGCAGGTTCAGTTGTGGTGGCTTCACACTCTGAGTACCACCAGACTCCTGATTCGTCACACACGGCAAACATTTTGCCTTTCTTACCTCCGCCTTTGGAGTTACCTTTACCTTTCGATTTGCCTGATCCCTTAGTCACAGGACACTTGGGAGACACTCTTAGGAAGGAACTCTTGGGAGACACTCGTGGCATGACACTCTTGGGAAGACATTCTTGGGAGATCCTGGCATGAAACTCTTGGAAGACACTCCTCAGAGACACGCTTGGGAGACACTCTTGGGAGACATTCTTGGGAAACATTCTTGGGAAGACACTCTTGGGACACTCTTGGGAAGAAACTCTTGGCATGCCACTCTGGGAAAGGCACTCCTGGGAGACACTCGTGGGATGACGTTCTTCCTGGGGACACTCTTGGAGACACTCGTGACATGACACTCTTGCGAAGACACTCTTGGGAGACACTCCTGGCATGACACTCTTGGAAGACACTCCTGGGAGACACTCTTGGGAGACACCCTTGGCATGACACTCTTGGGAGACACTCTTGGAAGAAACTCTTGGGAAGACATTCTTGGGAGACACTCCTGGAAAACACTCTTGGCATGACACTCTTGGGAAGACACTCCGAGGAGGCATGCTTGAGAAGAAGCTCTTGGGAGACACCCTTGTAAAGACACTCTTGGGAGACACCCATGGGAGACACTCCTGACTTGAAATGTCACAAAATGCCACCCTGCCACACAAAACAACGTTTCGACACGTTTGAAAGGTCCAAAACATGCTACTTTTGCAGCTTCCCCCATAGACAACGACGTTTCGACACAGTCCAAAAAAGCATCACTTTTGCAGCTTCCCCCATAGACAATGACGTTTTGACAGTCCAAAACATCATGACTTTTGCAGCTTCCCCCATAGATAACGACATTTCGACAGTCCAAAGCAGTATCACTTTTGCAGCTTCCCCTATGGACAACGACGTTTCGACAGTCCAAAACAGCATCGCTTTTGCAGCTTCCCCCATAGACAGCGGCGTTTCAACAATCCAAAACAGCATCACTCTTGCAGTTTCCCCCGTAGACAGCGGCGTTTCGATAACACATATGAGAAAGCACCACGCCTGCCACATGATTTGCACGCCTTCAGTCTTGGACGCAGCCCTGACAATGCGATTCGCAAAAAACACGCATCGCGACCCGTCCAAACTGCAGCGCCTGCCACGAAAAATGACGATGAAGGTCTCCAAATGTGTTGCGCGTGCCACGAAAACTACAAATCAACTTTTGAAAACGATGCGAAAATATTGCGCTTGCCACACAAAACGATTTTCGACACGTCATGAAAAACGCTGGACTGTCACGAAGTGCCACGCCTGCCATGCGAAATGACGTTTCGACACGTCTCAAACGTCCAAAAACGACCACCTTTGCAGCTTCCCCCATGGTCACGGCCATAGCGACTTACCGGGAACGGTTGCGAACGGTTGCGGACGGTTGCGAACGTGGACGCAACGTCTGGCAAACACACCCTCAACCCCCAGACCCCCAGAGTGAAACGGGAACCCTTGCTACGCATTCGGGAAAATGTGACGCGCACTGCCCACATCATACTTGCAGTCATCAGGGCCGTCCTTGTGCTTGTGACAAGCAACAATAGCACCCGGCACCCAGAGGAGGTTCAATCCAACGCCTATCAAATGTTGACGCGCAACTTCTTCAAGCAATTGCTGGCCCAAACAGAATTGAACGAGTCCTGCCTTCTACATCGCCTATGTAAATTTTCAACAACTGAGAGTCAAAGCGCTGGTTTGATTTCGGCACGTTTATGACGTCACCCACGTTCACATAGATCCTGGTTCCAGCGCATTGGGAAGTGTAGACCGGCGAAATGCAATGCCTTTGAGAAAAAGAACGTGTTGTCATTTTAATATATTATATGATAATTTGGAACATCGTTTCTTATTCCGAGATGTTCTGCGATTTTTTTCAAAAAAAATCCCGAAACAATTTTACGCTTTACATGTTTATTTGCATGGCACATATCTAGTCATTTCAAAGTGGACCGTTTTGAAAATAAAGCATGGAAAGGTACACATGCTGAGCCTTCCATGCTTGGCACGATCTGGAAGGGCTTTGTCGGTCATGTTTGGAAGGGTCCGGTAGGCTCGGTCAATAAGGACCGGACCGCGCACGAAACGAAATCAGGCAGTCGCATATTTTCATCATTTTTCATTTTTTGAAACATGACATAATCAAGTAATGGTAACCACAGGTTGAATTTTTTTGTCGAGTCGACTCCGAATGATTGCAGGGCGTTCATATTCTTGTGACCGTCCGGATCTCGGTGGGATCACGGTCCAATGAGGACAAAGGCCGACGACCGCAAAATCACGTATTGATATAAAACTACCTGTGCAAACCAGCGTGGCAGAACCACTTTTGATTTTGCTTAGCTGCCGTCATCCACAGTTCGATCATCGCCCCAACGTTTCAATAAGCGACCCGCTTCCCTAGAGGAAACAATGGCAAATTGTCAGCCAAATTAATTCGAGGTTCCCAGTTTCCACTGGCAAAATATGTACTTACGTGCCCACTAATCTGGGGAGTTGGAAATTGTGTATTCCGAATTCCGTTGCTTCATGGAATGCGAACTTCACGAAAAAACCGGAATGTTCTATAAATTCAATGGTAGTTGCCCTTGATTCCCCTGAAACCCTTTGTGGAGTTGCCAATCCTCTCCATCGAGCCCCCGCCACCCGACCAAAACCCGCAGCATGCGACGCCGTACAGCGGTCAATTTTTGCAAGTAGGATTCCAAACGTTTTTCGGTGAAAAATATATCATATGTGCAATGACGAGCCCACGGCGGCATTGAACTCAATAAAACGACTCATTAAGAAAACCAATTCAGCGTCAGATTTCGCAAAATCCATAAAAACGTCCGGATACCATTTGTTAGAAACCCGTGTGAACACCTTAAAAAGAAGACCCTCTGTTGACAAAAGTTGCGTCCATTTCTGCATTGCATGTTCTTAAGCTGCATTGAACAATGCCGGGCTGATCACGTTTCCTTGCCTTACCTTTCGTGGAATATAGAATGGAGGACCACCGTCAACGTTGCCAACTCGATTGTTGTCAAACATAAACAACGAAACAATATTGTCATGTACCGCTCCTTGCGCTTGCAGCGCTGGGAACAACATATTATGTTAAACTATGTAACAAATGTTCCGCGTACAGTCAGCAACTTTAGTCGTAGCGATTTGCTGTTTTTAAGTCAATTAGTTGCAGGAGAGCATATCCAGGGGGTCGTAGCGATTTTCATTGGGCCTATGGGATTTGTATTGTTTTTGTGTGGTTGAACTGTTCCCAAATGAATGGTTTAACTAGCATTTAGCTTGGATTTGCAATTCCACATGCCAAAACTCTCATAACTCTTGACTGTGGATTACGTGATAACTTTATGATACACACAGCACTGGTTTGAGTTATTTTCATCGCTGGATGCAGGGTTTGGGTAAGTTTGCATCATGGGTTTGTCCGCAGTTTGGGGTATATGTATAAATATATTTATATATATAAATATAGAAAGTACTGTGTATATATATATACGTGTGGAGAGAGAGAGAGAGAGAGAGAGAGAGCGGGAGAGAGAGCGGGAGAGAGAGCGGGAGAGAGAGAGAGAGAGAGAGAGACAGAGAGAAAGGGATAGAGAGAGAGAAACACCGTTGTACGTTTTTGCTTTTGGGCCAATAGTCTATAGATCGGCCAAAAGAGTTCCCAAAGGGTCTCGTTCGGGTCTCGTTCGGGGTCTCGTTCCAACAGGCACCACTTTCCCCAAGGAGTGCGGTTCCGGCAATCCACCCCGGAGAGAGAGGGAGAGAGATGAGAAAGAGAGATGAAGGTGAGAGAGAAAACGAGATGGAGAGAGAGAGAGAGAGAGAGAGAGAGAGAAGGCGAGAGTGAGAGCGAGAGTGAGAGCGAGAGTGAGAGTGAGAGAGAGAGAAAAACTGAGAGAGTGAGTGCGAGAAGGAGAGAATGAGTGAGAGAATCAGTGAGAGAATGCGTGAGAGAATCAGTGAGAAAGTGAGTGAGAGACTGATCCACGATGTGAAACCAAAGAAGGCATTGTTTAGGCATTCTCATTGTGTTTTGGATTGTTGCTGTGACCCTGCTGTGACGGGGTCGTAGCGATGTCCTCCCATAGGAACTATAGTGATTCCAGAAAATTGCTGTGACTAAAGTGGTTGTCTGTACCAAGGCTGGCCATCCAGAAGGGTATGTTCTCAGTAGTCACATCGTGCAAATCATTTGCAAAACAACGGGGCATTTTCCACTCCATTGCAGGCCTTGAAACCCATTTGGTCCGCTGACGGGTTTTTGTCCACGATTGGTCGCAACTTGGAACCCAATAGATAAAAAGGTCGACGATGGCAACCTGTAGGCGAAAACTGCCCTTTTCGGGTACATGTAGGTTGACTTTTGGAAACAGACATATGTTTAACGTGCTCGGATTGAAATCATTTATTGTAATAACGTATTACATTTGACGTAGCGACGTTGGCAGACACTGCTGTACTTCGGCAGGTCCAAATTCGCACCATCGCTTGGAACTTGATACGATGTTCGTTCAACCTATCCGTAGGGGCCCGTTAAATATTGTGCGGCCGTTTTGTACGAATCCGGTGCGAGCATTGCGGAAATCATGCGTCAATTTTCATTTAAAATTAGTTTTGGGGATTGAGGTGTCGGCATGTCGTTCAACAGCACGACTGCCGTTAAAACGTCGGTGCTTGCTAAGCAAAACTTGTAATACAGAAACAAGGAGGTCTGCTGCAGACACTCCGCGAAGTATACCCTCTTCACACAATGTTTTGGATGCGCGTTACACACACACACATATATATATATATATATGCAATGCTGGTTAAAAGTTGTGTTCTGCGACAACATTTGGATGAAAACCCGGCTGCAAACATGACGTCGTGATTGCAAGAGGAGATGGGGGAGGAAAATAGCGAACTCAGTTTCATGGCACTTTTGTTGGCCAGAGTTTGTTTGGGTTTGCTCCCGTCCGGGTTTGAAACTACAGTCTTGGAGGGACATGGGACAGAAACGTCCACAGCTCAGCTGTCAACGTCTTAGCTGCCGAAACCATTCTAGCTAGCAGGTTGCTCCGGGGACTTTGCTGCGTCCAGGCAAGGTTCATACCAAGGAAAATGCATTTGGCAAAGTCCTTTTTCCCGAGAGCGTCTGAGGGAAGGGTTCTTCTAATAGTGAAGGTCTGTCATACATTTTCACGTCTTCACATCTTCACATCCTCACATCTTCACATCCTCACATCTATCTTCACATCTTTACATCTTCACATCTTCACATCTTCTCATCTTACATCTTCACATCCTCACATCTTCACATCTTTTCATACCTTCAAATCTTACATCTTCACATTTTTACATCTTCACATCTTCATATTCTCTTTCTCTCTCTCTCTCTCTCTCTTCTTCTTTCTCTTTCTCTCTCTGTCTCTCTCTCTCTCTCGCCCTCTCTCTCTCTCTCTCTCTCTCTCTCTTCTCTCTCTCTGTCTCTCCCTCTCTCTCTTTCTGTCTCTCTCTCTCTCTCTCTCTCTCCCTCTCTCTCTCTCTCTCTCTCTCTCTCTCTCTCTCCCTCACACCCCTTTCACTCTCTCCTTCTTCTTTTTTCTCTCTTTAGGCCGCGGGCAGTGCCAAGGAGCCGTCACGAAACGTCAACCCTCTCGCACGAAACGAGGTTTGATCGTCAAAAATTGAAGTAAAATTGTGATTTCACGGGGCCCGGATGAACCCTTCACGTACGAAACGAGGTTCAATCGTCAAAAACTGAGGTAAAATTGCGATTTCTCCGGGTCTGCGGCCACCCTTACGCACGAAACGAAGTTCGATCGTCGAAAAGTGAGGTAAAATTGCGATTTCCACGTGTCTGCTGCAACCCTTACGCACGAAATGAGGTTTGATCGACAAAAACTTAAGTAAAATTGCGAATTCAACTGTGCTGGATGAACCCTTCGCACACGAAACGAGGTTTGATCGTTTAAAAAAGAGGCAAAATTGCGATGTCAACTGTGCTGGATGAACCCTTCACGCACGAAACGAGGTTTGACCGTTAAAAACTGAAGTAAAATTGCGATTTCAACGTGTGTAAAGATGTCTGTGAGTAAACGGGTCTGTGTGTAAAAGGGTCTGTGTGTAAAAGGGTCTGTGTGTAGGAGCGTTTTTGTGTAAAAGGGTCTGTGTGTTAAAGGGTGTGTGTGTGTGTGTGTGTAAAAGCGTGTGTGTGTAATAGTATTTGTTTGTGACAGCGCCTGCGTGTAAAAGGGTCTGTGTGTAAAAGCGTCTGTGTGTAAAAACGTTTGTGTGTGAAAGGGTTTGTGTGTAAAAGGGTCTGTGTGTAAAAGGGTGTGTGTGTGTAAAAGGGTCTGTGTGTAAAAGCGTCTGTGTGTAAAAAGGTCTGTGTGTAAAAGCGCCCGTGTGTAAAACATCTGTGTGTAAAAGTGCCTGTGTGTAAAAAGCGTCTGTGTGTAAAAGCGTCTGTGTGGCTAGCTGGATTGGACTGATTCACTATCCTAGCCCTTGTGCTATGGCCCCTTCGCCGGGCACTCCGGTGGGCGGGGAAAGGCCTCCCCGGGCTGCTGGTGGGGCAGCTGTGGTCGGGCCGCGGGCGATGTTCACATGGCAAGTCTTGATGATGATGATGTTGCCATGGCGGGGGCTGCCGTGGGGCGCCACCATTGCCCCATTCCCAGCTGCTCAGCCCATGATTCCACTGGACATGCTGGATGGGAATCTTGGGCAGCACTGCGGGCCCATATGGACGCCCACCAGCTGGGGGCCCTTCAGGGTGCACCGCCAGTGGAATGGCTGCGAGCCAAGGACCTGACTGTCTGCCCAGAATGCTCCCGTCTGGTCAGTCGACGGTGCAACGGCGGGGTGCATCGCACCTGCATGGCGGCGCGGCTAGCCCGCCGACCAGCTCGGCCTCTTTTAGCCGATGGTGATGTGGGGAACGTAGATTCGGTTCTCAGCAGTTTGCCCTCACTGGATGACATTTTCGCTGCCCCTCTGGCTACCAGGGACTTTGTCAGCGCAAGGCTCCTCCCACTAGTGGAGAAGACGTTCTTACGCTGCATGGCCCGGGTGCTACAGCACAACCGCCCGGATGCTTGGAACCATGTTGGCACGGCTGCTGACACTATTGGCCATCGGCAATGTCGCTTGGCCCTGGACGGAACTGCTTATGTTCCCCAAAACGTGCATTGGGGTCATCCCAGGAGGCAGGGCCAAACAGCGGCGCAACCACAATCTTGCGGCCAACTGCCTGGAACGGTGGAACCTGGGAGAACGGCGGGCTCTGTGGGATGAGGTCGTGGCCGGCCGCCGCCACCGAGGCCTGGACTCGCCAGAGACGCGTGATCCGGAACAGCGGCAAGGAGAAGCTGCCATCCAACTTGCCCGCCGTGGCCTGCCGGGTAAGGCCGTACAACGGCTGAGTGGCGCCCCTCCTGCGGAGCCCACGCCTGCTGTGATAGCAGCCATGAAAAGCAAATTTCCCGGGCGGCCGCCTCACCAGGCCACTTCTTCTCGGCCTGCGGCCCCTCCTTCCAACGAAGCTAGCGTGGAGGATGTGGTCAAGGCCATCCGCAGCTTTCCTCGTGGAGCTGCTCCTGGGCCTACCGGGCTGCGCCCGGACCTGCTCGAGCAGCTTGTTGGTTCTGGCAGTGAAGAGCGGCCTGCTGTGCACTTGCTGACGCACTTGGTTAACCTGTTGGCTGAGACGGGCAGGCCCCTGCGGGGCTTCGCCCTTACCTTGGTGGCGCTCGAGGCACTGCCCTCCAGAAGCTCTCAAAGACAGGCAATGCTGATGTGCGCCCCTTGTGCGCCGGTGAGGCCCTACGGCGGCTTGTTGGGAAGGTGCCTTTGCGCTCTGAATTGCCGGCACTCCGTGCCCATTTTCTACCCCACCAGCTTGCCGTTGGCGTCAGCTCCGGTGCCGAAATCATGCCACACTTGCACCGACAATGGCTGCAGCAGCATCGCCATGACCCTGACCGCGTTTGTTTGTCCTATGATGATTTGTCTATGATGAGGGCAATGCCCACAACGTTGTAGACCGGCATTGTTTTCTGACTCGCATGCGTGAGGTGGCTCCTGGATTGGGGCGTTGGCTGGAGTACATATACCCCACAAATCTTGCCACCAAAGTGTTCTTCCATGACCAGATCATTGATTCGGTTGCTGGTGGGCAGCAAGGATGCCCCCTCATGATGGCATGCCATGCAGTTGTCCAACGCTTGCTCCTTGAATCTTTGGGTGTTGTGCCACCGCTGGAGGGCAGCGGCGTTCAGATGCCCGTGCTGTCTCCTCCTGCTCGGCTGGACATCGCCCCTTGTTTTGCTGATGATGGGTTGCTTGCTGGTCCTTCTGGTGAAGTCCTTCGTTGCTTGTGCCATTGGCAAGGAATCCTGCCTCAGCTCGGGCTACGGCTCTCCAGTGCCGTCATTGCCCCCGCTGTGGCGCAGGCTCCTGTTGACTAACAGGCTTCGCAGCCTTGGGCTGCACCATCCAACCCGATGGCATCTACGAGGTCTTGCGCTCTCCCACTGGAGCTGATTCCTTTTGTGTTACATACTGCAAGGAGCGGGCTGCTAAACAGGCAGACATAGTCCGCCGTGTGGGCCACATTGGTGATGCCCAAGTTGGGTACTACCTTCTACGCTTCTCTTGCAGTGTTGGGCGCATGAACTACATGGCGCGCACCACCCTGCCCTGCTTTGCGGTGACGGCCTCCGGCTGTTTGATGACAGGGTGCATGCTGCCTTTTGTGAGCTGACGGGTTTCCACCCCCACGCCCTGGCCTGGGAGCAAGCTACTCTCCCTGTCCAGTTTGGCGGCTTGGGGCTCCGGCCTGCGGCCCGCGTTGCTGACAAGCGGCAAAGTCATTTGAAAATTGTAAATTGTAGCTGTCAGCTGAACGGCTCTTGTTCCAAAACTCCGCAGAACGCTCAAAGAAAAGACAGCGGCGTTCCTAGGCATATTGGACTCGTACTCCTTGCTGGTCGCCTACATTGGCTCTCGGGCAGCAACCCTTGCGCGGTGCCAGGCCTTGTGGCCGTCATTTCAGTGGGATAATGGTTCAGGTGGTGAACTTGATGCTGCTCTCCAACGCTCTTGTGCTCAGCTCAGCAACAGCGCCACACCTGTTCCTTTCCCACGCGATGATCCCACCCAACTCAGTCAGACCCATTCGAGCAGTCTCTTGAGCAAGGCTTCGCTGGCCGGGTGGTGCGGCCGTGCCGGTAGTGACGATGTCTGCCGTCTCCATGCATATCCTGTTGATGGTGCTGCCGCCGTGTTGGGGCCCACACCTTCACACACACTTGACACTACTTTGTCCAGATCCGATTTCCTTGCTGTCATAGGAGGCCGTCTGGGAGTCGATGTGTGTGGTGGGGGGCCCTGCCGCTTTTGTGGCAAAACTTCAGACTGCAAAGGCCGCCACGCCCTGAGCTGCATGGCTGGGGGGGACCATGTTGCCCTTCACAATAGTCTCCGGGATCTTGTGTTCGACTACTGTCAACGGGCTCAGGTCCGGCCTGTGCTGGAAGCACCTGGGTTGTTGCATGGCCGTCGGCGTCCTGCCGATGTGTTGGTGCGTGCGGCGACAACTCTGGTGGCCCGCCTCCCGGACGGGAGCCAGGCACACAGCCAGCCTTCGTTGGCCTTGGACATCGCTGCTGTGAATGCTTTGGGCGACAACCATTGGGATGCTACCCGCCAGGCTGCTGGGGCCGCCTGTCTGGCTTATGCCCAACGAAAGCGAAGTCACAATGGAACTGAAAGCTTGTGTTCTGCTGCTGGTGTCCGTTACCTTCCACTGGTCTGGGAATTCCAGGGGGGCTGCGCTCCGGAAACCCGGGCTTTTTGCCATCGACTCTGCGGCGCTGTGGCCGTTGTCGAAGGGCTCGACCCTGGTGCTGTGAAGTCTCGTTTCAGTGATCAAGTTGCAGTTCTGTTGGCATGTGCAGGTGGACGGGCTATCCGTCGTCGGCAAGCATCTTCTGGTGAGTCGATTGGGCTCCCACTTGATGTTGCCGGCATTTTGGCTTTGGACCCCTGAAGATGACCTACTGAAGCGGGCCGATGCTTTTATTTTTGGCCTCTCCTAAGGAGTCGTTTTTCCTCACACTTACTTTTTTTCCTTCCTCATTGCTGCCTTACGTGGCCTTTTGCTATCATTGATTGTCTAGCAAACCCCTTCTGGTCTCTATTGTGCTTCAATCCTCAAAGCCTGAGCGGAAACTGCTCATGCTTCCTTGACACTGACACGGATTGAGTACTGCACTACAGGAGCACAGCATTGAATTCCAGTGGTCCTTTAAGGATGTGCTGGGTTTTGCTTGTGCATCTCGAAGACGTCTAGACCAGTTTGGGGAAGTTTCCACTTTCGACTTGGCAATATTCCAAGTCTTGGAGAGGTGTTGACATTCCTAATGATTGGTTGGCCTGTGTGTAAAAGCGTCTGTGGGTAAAAGCGTCTGTGTGTAAAAGCGTCTGTGTGTAAAAGAGTCTGTGTGTAAAAGCGTCTGTGTGTAAAAGGTTCTGTGTGTAAAAGGTTCTGTGTGTAAAAGGGTCTGTGTGTAAAAACGCCCGTGTGTAAATGGTTGTGTGTGTAAAAGCGACTGTGTGTAAAAACAGCTGTGTGTAAAAGCGTCTGTGTGTAAAAACATCTGTGTGTAAAAGCGTCTGTGTGTAAAAGCTCCTGTGTGTAAAAACGTCTGTGTGTAAAAGCGTCTGTGTGTAAAAGCTTCTGTGTGTAAAAGCGTCTGTGTGTAAAAGGGTTTGTGTGTAAAAGCGTCTGTGTGTAAAAGCGTTTGTGTGTAAAAACTTCTGTGTGTAAAAGCGTCTGTGTGTAAAAGCGTCTGTGTGTAAAAGGGTCTGTGTGTAAAAACGTCTGTGTAAAAGGGTCTGTGTGTAAAAACTTCTGTGTGTAAAAGCGTCTGTGTGTAAAAGTGTCTGTGTGTAAAAGGGTCTGTGTGTAAAAGCGTCTGTGTGTAAAAGGGTCTGTGTGTAAAAGGGTCTGTGTGTAAAAGCGCCTGTGTGTAAAAGGGTCTGTGTGTAAAAGCGTCTGTGTGTAAAAGCTTGTGTGTGTAAAAGGGTCTGTGTGTAAAAGTGTTTGTGTGTAAAAGGGTCTGTGTGTAAAATTGTTTGTGTGTAAAATTGTTTGTGTGTAAAAGGGTCTGTGTGTAAAAGCGTCTGTGTGTAACGGTGCCTGTGTGTAAAGGTGCCTGTGTGTAAAGCGTCTGTGTGGAAAGGGTCTGTGTGTAAAAGATGGCAAAAGTGTCTGTGACGTCTTATTTCTCTCTGTCCACCTTCCCATCTTCACATCATCACCTCTTCACATCTTCACATATTCACACCTTCACCTCATCGCATCCTCACCTCACATCTTGATCTCTTCACATCACACAGGTTCACATTCTCACATCTCCACATACTCCTCGATCTGTTTTTATTTGTACCTTATCTATTGAAACCTGCTTTCTTTGAGACATCTTCTTCTATTTCTCTCTCTCTCTGTTTTATCCTATACGAATTTCACAATTACATATCTCACTATACTTCTCTTCGCTCTCGGGCCATCCGTCGTCTAGTTCTTGTATGGGAGTCCGGCTCTCCGCATAAGACTTACATCATCTGATCCGATAAAGCGGAATCACTATGATATAATTGACGGTACCGTCACGAACAGTAATTCAATTTCAACGTACCTCACACACCATGCCAAAAATTCATTTGGATGAGATAAAAACACGAGGGACAAAAAACGATTTGAAAACGAAAACGCTCAGTCATAATAAATCAAACGCTGACACAGTCACACGTGCGCATATGGAAGGTTCGGTGGCTTGTTTGCACTCACTCATTCACTTGCTCATTCGCTCACAGCGCACGGATCCATCAATCCAAGCTGAGCAGAGGGTTTCTTCGGATCCCGGCGACACTAAGCACAAGACTGGCTGGCACGGTTCACGCCAAGACTGGAGTTCAGAAAAAAAAAGTGAACCCACCCATTTTGCGGCGTCTCATCAAAATCGAGAGGCTATACTGCTTCACTCCCTTTCCTCTCACTGACCCCAAGGACTGACTGCAAGGCGTCCAACATCTCTTGGAGTTGTCTTTCGAATCCTCCATGTGGTGCTTTCCGTGACTTGTTCTTCCCGCCACGGCCCACAACGCTGTTTCGAGAGAGCCAGGCACGGGTTCCAATCTTGCATGCGTGGCAAGGTCAGGTTTCAAAGTATTGTTGTCCCATGCCTTCTTTAAGCGAGCCACATGCATATGGAAAGCTACGTCTGCAGCCGTAGAGCGAGCTGTTGTGATTGTCTCAAAGTGCTGCTGCGACACTGTCTTGTCATCCTCTTTGGTAACATGCTCAACACCAAACAGCACAATTGCCGCCCAAACGTGGACATGTAAATCTCTCGGGGGTTCCCTTCTGCTGCCTTGACATTCTCCATGTGTGCTTTCGCTGCGTCGAGGCCAGCGGTAGCGGACACTTCATCGTGAGGAACCAAGTATGTCCCCAACACGGCTGCCTGCATTTTTAGAATTTCGACATCCTTCCTGAGACATAGTGTGGCCATGACCTCCATGATTTTGGTAGCCTCCGTCTGCAACTCTGCGCGCAGAGATTTGGGGGCCGGCTGCCCCTCGTGCACGGTGGTGAACGAAACCATGTATATAATTAGCGTGACTGTCAGCCAAATGCTGTCACAGCACCGTTCAATGAAAATGTGGGCGTATTTGCAATCCCAAATCGATGCTCTCAACACTACCGGCACGCCATTGGCAGGGATGAACTGATGTGGGGTTTCGGATGCATTTCTCGCAGTCGCCACAAATTTGTCTCAGGATTACCGATGCTATATTCGCAGTCGCAAATGTTTTTACTGGAACATATGCAAGCAACTGGATGTTTTAATTCCTGCGTTTGGTGGATCATGGTGGGGGCACGTGCCCATTTTCGGGTCGCAGGTTTTTTTGGTTGAAGGATCAATTGGTGCTATGTTTTTTCTCACATTTCTCGCTGGTGCTTCGCCTTTTTTTTTGATGGCTGCGCGGCCGTTTTGTCTCCAAGTCTTGTTTCCCTTGTTGGCTATTGAATGCAGGGTGCTGTTGCCTGTTGCTGATTCAGCCATTTTACATATGATAGTTGGGGTCGCCATGGCGTGATGCATATTTTCCTGTGAGGACAAGGGCTTATTTTCAGATTGATGAAAGGGTAAGTGTAGGCGTCAACACTCCTCCAATGAGATGCCACGTGGCCAGTTGCTCTTTGAATCATGTGTTGCAATGTTTTGCATGCATCCGGGGGGTTTGTGCATAATGTTTGCGATTGAATTGCGTGGCTCAGCTTGACCCAAAGTTTCGGGTCGATGTCAAAATCCCCGAGTGAGAAAAGTGAGATGATTGCTTGATTTTGTGTTGCCGTGTTGTGGGTAGATGTGTAGGCAATATGATTGTGCAATTTGAGTGCGGAAAAAGAGACAGGTCAGAAGTGGGGCAGCTATGGGGTAGCCTTGTGTGCAGCCGCTCCACTAGCAGCATGCACCGCAGCCATGTCATTTTAAAAGCAAACAGGCGGGTCATGCCAACAACATTCATTTTGAATCATTTACCGCCCAGCATGACACATTGACGTTCCTTTCTCAACGTGAGTCGCGTCCATATGTCAGATGCGCGGGAAACATGCATTCCATGTGGTTTCGTTTCTACAAAATGATACCGTATTGTTGCAGTACACCATTGGAACAACTACAACAAATTGTCACAACGATTAGCATTTTTTTTTGGGTGATGGTGCCACGAGGCACGATGAAGGCGGGAGACACGTCGATTCGCAATGCGTTCGTTCCATGCCTTTATTGGGCCAACAGTTGGTGGCCAAGGTTCTATTGGCGGGTTCCGTTGGCATCGCCTTCGGAGTCTTGATGTATTGCCTGCGAAAACGCCAGCGCAAGAAACACCGGCTACGGGCTTATTGATCTTATTGTATGTATATCACGTGTGTAATGTACCAATGAGCAGTCTTACCCCCTTACTGGTGGTTTGATGGTGATGTTCGAATCGAAAAAGGTGAAATTCACGATTTGTGTGGGCAAACATGTTTGGTTTTGTTGCATTGTGATCGATCGAATGCTATCGGTGTTATGCTTAACTTTTTCTGGTGGTTGTCAGGACTTTGAGTCAGCTTCAGCACGGTGAAATGAAAGTCGTGGCCGCAGATGTTGCAAGGCTTGGGGTTTCATAAGCTTTCGGTCTTTATGAAAGTGAAATAGTGCACCGGAAACTACATGGGTGTGTTGGGAAATTCATTCTTCCCTGAAGGTGTTTGTTCTGTGTATAACTGTGGGAAATGATGATTACCCATTGGATTGATAGGCACACATGGGTTTCAGACACACCCATGTGTTTTTTGTGGCATTTGAGTTTCAACAATGTCAGTCTTGGATTGATTTACGCATAAAAATGTAGTAATCATATCATATAATGAGCCCCTGCGACCCCCCTCCCGCCCAAAAAAGAGAATTTGCTATTGAAATGGAGGGGGGTTAAAAGACCTGTGGGTGACATTGTGCCAAAGCAAAACCCTCAACATATAGGATATGATGAATTTCCAGCAATTGTTTCCCAACAATCTCATTAGCACAGACTCGCATAATCCTTTATTCATTGAGGTTCCATTTTTTGGTATGTTTGGCCCAGGGTAAATTGAACCTGTTGTGGTGAACAGCTTGACTCGCTAATGTGGCCCGAGCGATCAGACAATCCTACGAGACCACATTGTATGGGAAACCCAATGATTAACCAGCTGTTTGGGGATGATTTGCCATTGACCCATTTATGGTAATGTTGGGAGTTGTGTTTTTTTCAGTCAGCCACATGTAAAAGCGGAAGATACATGGGTCTTCCACCATGCTAGTGAGACAATAGTTGAATTTCCCTGCCCTTATGCAGGTTTAAAGAAAGTTTCCAACATTTGCAGAATTAGTCTTGTTCGGTCTTGACTACATGTGGTTATGGGTCAAAATTATGTTCCGCAAGATGGAGGGATTCAGATCCCAATAAATCCACATGTTGACCCCGAACCCATGTTGTAAAGCCAAGGAAACCAAGGAACAATCTTATATTGGCAGGTGAAAACCAATCCTATAATTCTTCCCAGAACATATCAACCCATTGACCTCAAACCCGAACCCTCATATTTCGCCATGCTTCCGCTCGCGCCGCTTTCGGTGGACCTTCGCGGGGCGCGTCCAGCGCTGAGTCGTGGGAATTTTCCAGTCGAAGTGCGAAAGGACGGGGCTGGGGATCCTGGTCAACCCATCCCCTAGGGTTGCTCCCAACACCCGAGACGCGGCTGCAGGTAAATTGGGTGAATTCAGAGGTCAAATCAGCAAGTTACCGAAAATTTGTAGCTATGGTTTACGCATAGTTGGAACAACCCTGCGAAATGGGTACAGTATCATGTGTCAATCTAACATAGCAATAGGCAATAGGTGTTAATGGGAATCTAAACTTGGCGAATTTTCGATTGCCATGTTTGACTACCGGAGGGTATAATGTGGTAAAACCAACAAGAAACGGGAGGTCAGTGGCATTGGGTCTACCACATTAATGGAGAGTTCAAACGAATGTAAACTAAAAAAACGAGGGAAGCAAATACATGTACATGGTATACATATATTTTGGGTATTTATGACAAGATGGCGGAAGGACGATCTGTGCCAAAAGCCACTATTATCCAGCGAATGTGGGTGTGAACGAGTCATGCACTTTTAAGGCTAATCATTTAGCCCAGCTTAGAAAATGGCAGTTGCGGTGCAATGTATAGTGCGAGGCTGACGTTCAATGCAGACAACTGAAATTGCATATATCATGGGTGTGCTGGCAAAAGTGTGGTCCGTCCACAATTTCCGACATTACTGTTGTTCTTTTCGCTCATTGTCCTTTGCCCCATTGTTTTTCACTTGTACTTGGCATTTTGAATATTTGACGGCACTTTGTAGATTTATGCGGATGATGCTGGGTGATGGAGGCCCCATCAAATGGGATCCAAAAAAAAATTGGCAAAGCTCTTGGATTTCACTTTTCACGGTCGAACATTTCTCGATATGTGTACATAATACCAAGCGCCTTGGACTTGGTAGTCGGCTAAATCTTCGTACTTTGCTCATTGTTTTGCCTTTACCTTCCACTTATTTGTTTGTATCCTACTGCATAACTTCCGATGCTTTGGACAATTTGAGCCCGAAGTGCTTGCCAGGACACTTCAATCCGTGTGGGCAGCATCCTCACTGCGGCTAGCTTGGCCTGCGCGGCCGTTGTGGGGTCATGCTGGCGGAGAGAAACTGGACAAAGCACCAGACGAGCTCAAATCATTGATGCTGGGTCATGGTTTTAGCTGGCCTTGAGTCAAAAATTGGAGAACCCCAGAATTGTATACTTCTTTATATACACAAATGGCAATTTAGGTGGTTCCTTTCGTACCCCAAAAGTGACCAGTAGCTGGAGTGCACAATCAGGCGGCGGTATGAGAGTACAATCTTGAAGTGATAATCCTGGTGGTGAGGGGGCGGGGGAGTGTCCAAGTTACTTCAAGGTGAATATCATCTCTAGTCATGATGTCACATTTTGCCCAGCTTTGAGCAGAAGCTGCATGGGAATGTTCAGCCATCGAAGACGGAGCAAGAATGCGGGTATAAACACGACAGGGATGCCGACAAGCATGAAAGCAAAGGGGGTAGAACAGGTCGAACCAGCCAGCACCGGGGATACAGCGGAAGATGAATAGGATGATGACCTACGTATATCCCTACATCAAAATCAAAGGCAGGCTAGAGAGATATAATATTTACTCTGTATATCCTGATGACTGGCTTTACTTTGGACCTAGGTTTTCCAGGTCCATGATTCCAATTCCAGTATTCAACCACTCAGGATGGAAAGAGCATTGCTTCTCAAGTGCGGGAGGTTGGGAGGGCAGAGGGCACATGGCCAGCAACTTTGCAGGGTTTCTTCGGGCTTCACAATCATTTCTCCTTCCCACTTCTTTTGATGACCAAAAGTCTTGAGTGATTTTGGCTTTATAGCCTGTGTGTTTCCCGTGAGATCTGGAGCGGGTGTATAGTATTTGTTGCAGATTCCGATTGCTATGCATGTTATTTTTTTCTCCTCCTCTCCGTTCCATCAACCACAATCAATGCTTAAGCTGCCGGTTTGGGTTGAACTTGGTGTCTCTTTTTTTCATTTTGGGTGAGAATCCCTTTCACAGTGGGCTTCTGGCATTCCAAGCCACCTGGCCGCAAACCAGCAGTTCATCACCAGGAGGTGAAGGAGCGCGTGCATGCCTTCAAGCAGCAGCACGACGTAACCCCATGTCTCGCGGTGGTCCTGGTGGGTCAGCGGCCGGACTCCCAGTCTTACGTCCGAGCCAAGGCGAAAGTGGCCAACGAGGTGGGCTGTCGCATTGTCAACGTGGATTTTCCCGACAGCGTCTCCGAAGCGGAGCTGCTGCTGAAGATCTCTGAGCTCAACGCGGAGCCTTCGGTGCACGGCATCTTGGTGCAGTTGCCGCTGCCAGAAGGCATCAATGAACAGCGGGTCACGGATGCCATCGCTGTGCACAAAGATGCAGATGGCTTGACTGCAGTGAATCTTGGGCAGTTGTCGCGACCCGCTGGGATGCCCTTGGCAATTCCGTGCACTCCAAATGGATGTATGGAGTTATTGAAGAGACATGATGTGGATGTCTCTGGGAAAGAGTGTGTGATTCTGGGCCGATCGGCCATTGTTGGGATGCCCATGGCGCTGTTGATGGTGCGTGCCAATGCTAGCGTGAAAGTCTGCCACCGTTATACCCGAGACTTGAGGATGGCCTGTTCTCAAGCTGATGTGTTGGTGGCAGCTGTGGGGCAGCCTGAGTTCGTCCAGGGCGACTGGATAAAGGATGGAGCTGTCACTGGTGCAAATTAAGACATAGTTTTTCTTCCAGAACCCTTTGCAGATGGTTTCCCCTATGGCTGGTGCAGGTCCCTCCTCTGAAACCAGAAAAAATGGGCTCCTGTGTAGACTTCAGTCTAGATCCCCATAGCGCACCAGGTGGTCATTGACGTTGGCATCAACCGAGTGGAAGACAGCAGCCGCAAGCGCGGCTATCGCCTCGCAGGGGACGTGCACTTTGACAAAGCTAAGGAAAGGGCCTCGTTGATCACGCCGGTGCCAGGAGGCCGCTTCGGATTCCGAGTTGGATGCGAGTCCAGATGGCTTTGTCTGAAAATGAGGGGTTTACTGTGGTCCCAGGTCAAGTTGCAATTTTATGGCAAACATGTACGGAAATTAGGGAACATGATGATTAATCGGTGGATGTTGGGGTGCCCCATGTTCAGAACCCCCAAATGTCCCATGTGGTATTTTTGAATTACACTATGCGTCTGAGAGTCCAGCCAATGGCCTTGATCGCAAATGTGGAGCCAAAGTCAAGACCAGGTATCCCAAAATGGGATGGCTTACGAATGTTGACTCCACTTGAACAGTGGCGCCAGAATGTTGAGTAATACCTCCAACCAGTTGTGTTGCTCGTTTTTTCATGGCGCCTCCTTGACCTCAGCAGGTGTGGGCCCCATGACCGTGGCGATGTTGCTGAAGAATACCATCACCTTGGCTGAGAGAAGTGTTGAGCCGCTGCCTGTGTGAAGGTGGCGTCAAAAGGAGTCACCGATTGGACTGGGTACTTGGGACATGGATGAAATGAGTATGACAATGTGGGGTCAAACTTGGTATGCATGGCACCCTTTTACACTTGATTGTATTGCTCAATCATACCCCGTTCTATGTTGTTACGATCAGATTTACCGCATTAGCTCGTGGAATTTTGGATGCTTACATAGACACAATCGACCAACACTTGTGGCCCTAGCTGAATTCTTGACCCATACCGATTTAGGCCTAGGCACCGGCATTGAAGTTCACTTCTTCAGGGCCTCTGCGTTGGCTCATGAAAGCGCCGACGTTTGGGCTACCTACCTCTCTCAAAGCCGGAACTGAGAGATGATTCTGTCTATTGGATACTGTATGGCAAAAAGTCTTTGGCCCTATGTTAAATTTCAGGTGTGTAACAGAAAAGTCCTTGCTTGTCGTTGTATCTCGCAGGTTCGAGGAAGCTTCAGCCTGGGTTCTGGGCTCAAGCTGCACGCAAGGTTTTCAGAGATTGCACACTGGCAGCAGGGTGGCTTCAACCAACTTGATATGGGGAGGAGATCAAAACCTATCATGCCATATTTTTTTGGGACGAATGTTCATAAATCCCAGCTATTTTGGTCTTCACCAGGGTGCCAGGATTCTGACACCACATATTGAGGTGAACGAGAATGGCGGAGATTTGTCCACCTCAGCCCTTCTGGAGCTCTACGCCTTCTACAAGCAAGCGACTTGCGGTTCGAGCCCTTGGGAGTGCAGCGTCATGCTCACATCCGTGTTGCTGCGCCCTCCCATTCGTCCTAAAGTCAAAGTGTTGCAGTCTGTCCATTTCTCACCGTTGAGCCACTTACCATGCTGCAAAGCTGATAGAGGGACCCTCTGCAGAAGCACAACGAAGCAGCCAAGAGCAATGTTCAATTTTGTCGTTTGAAAAGCTGACGAGAAAAGTAGGAATGGTGGATTTTCTCAGGCCATACTGCATACTGAAAAAGTCCTTCAAAACAAGCATGACATCCACCAGAAAGGCCATGAAAAGGCCATGGGGTCAGGTGATTGCGGCGGGAGCCAGCCCATGGGTTTCCAAGCTGCAGCTAAATGGGATGCCTGGAGCCAGCTTGCAGGTGCAGCTGAGTTATGGAACCATCCATCCATTGTGAGCCATTTTTGACAGGTGGGTTTCCTCATTTGAAAGCTGGATTTTTTGAAGATGAAGAAAGCCACCTTTCAAAAAGTCCAGCTTACTAAGGCTTACAAATGCTTGTCAATTTTTAAAGATCTTGAATGTCAATTTTCGCGTTTGATTTCTTTGACCAGGATGCCCTCCCGACTTGGCACGGGCATCGTACGTTGGCAGCTCAGAATTTCATTCAGCCTGGGTGGAGGCCTTGATACGAGATGGGCATGCGCCCAAACTCGAGGTTTTGACCCAGCAGAAATGGGGATTTCTTCATGAGGTGCAAGTCTTGGAGACCTATGTGCCCAACTGGCAATTCGGAGGTGGGGATGGGATGGTGTGAATTACTTTCCCTAGAAACCGGAGCATTCCATCAGGTTTTCTGGGGGCGTTATTGATGAGTTCAATTTAGTTCACTGTGATTTTCTTGCCCTACTGCAGGGGTTTGCGTCCCGGAGCTTTCGCATTCACATCAAGAATATCTGGCGCCGCAACCGCAGGACGTGTGGAGGAAAGACATCAGAGCAGAGGAAGTGGTGGAGGTGATGTGTGCCACACTCAGACTTAGCAACTGCTGTCGCCGCTGCTAGGGTGAGAACTCACCAAGGTCCATGGGTCCTGCGGTGAGCACCATGGGCTGCATTGGTCTGGGCCTTGGTCACTCCGGATCTTTCAAAGCTGTTGTTATGGACACAGGACACAGGGCTGGGAGGTAATGTAGCTGGTAGATGTTCTAGTTGAACATCACCCAACTATCGGGGATAAAATCCCCAACAATTACTTGACAGTTCTGTTTTACGTCCCCAAACAGGACATGTGCCAACCCCTCTGTATTTGTGTGAGGTCACCCCACTTGAGGAGTTTTCATGGGTCATCATATGGCCCCATCGCAGGTGGTGGTGATCCCGGCGATGTCGTTGGGGGGCTCAAGATGCCTGAAAGATGGTTGTTGATGCTTTTTCATTCAATCTGCCAGGGTGAAGTTCAAAGTCTTTCACAACTAGACTTAACTGGACTTAACTACTGTAAATAAGACAGAATAAGACCTGAACCTGCGCTTACCCTCTGGTAATTTAAATAGCGATTGAAAATGGCCCGTCTATAGTTGAGTTACCTATAAAAAATGGTGATTTCCCATAGCTCCAGAGGTAACTAGACTAAACTACTGTAAATAAGACCTGAAGCTGCGCTTCGTTTCAGTTGGAACAGCACCTGTGTTTTTTCTCTCCGCATGCCGAAAGTTCCAGGATGAGACTCCAGCGGGTCAGCTTTGCCAACAGATCGCCGAAGGCGACATCGAGGCATCCGCATCGCCGATCGCTGCGCAGTGAACTAATGGTTCATGGTTATTTTTATGGGGTGATTTAATGGTGATTTGACGAGGTTTAATGGGTATCTAGTGGGTATACGATGGGTGACCAACATTTGGTAATTCAACATAGCTATGGCAAATAGCTATGGTAACACTAGGCAAATCATCGTCATATACCGGCCAATTTGCATGGCATTGTAAAATTACCGTTCTCTTTTTTTTGGAGGGGACTGGCACGAACAAAGATTAATGAAGCAAGAGAGAAAAGTAGAATGTACTTACCATCAACATGCGGGGGGCGGATCTAACTTTTCTTTAGTGCAACTAATGCGGCCTTTGGGATGCACTTGGGCGTCCCCAAAGGTTAACGCCTCAAATTGGATCAAGCTTGGCCAAACCGCCAGGAGGCATGTGGCTTGCTCCGCGCAAGCCCGCACCTGGCTGGTCAGGCCACTTCAAGTGCTTCCATGAGCCCAAGTCTGTGCACAGTCAAGGGCATTTGATAAACCTTATACAATCGTTATATAATCCTTACAATTGGGTCCTGGTGGTCTACTGGGATCTTAGGTTTTTGACAGTTTTGTGAATCCTCGACAACTTTTTTAACAAAATATTGTTGCGGCCAGAGGCAATCAGAGATGGATGATAGATGTCCCTGAAACTGGAAAAAGTCAAAGACGCGCTTTGTTATGCAGTGAAAACAGTGGAAGATGCTATGCTAATCGCCATAGATATGCCCAAGATCAAGATGTGCCAGGCTGACAAAGATGGCATGCTGCCACTCCACTGGGCTTGCGATAGAGGAGATCTGGACATGGTGCCTTGGCCACAGATAGATGGATAGTGAGTAGATAGCGTAGGTACAGCAGATATGTAGAGATATGTGGAGTCTTGGTAGCTTTCTGTATATTATGTATGTTCTGTGTATATTTGTGCACTGTATACTTTTTGCATCCAGAATCCAGATGTGTGTATATGTACACATCTGCGTATGAGTAGATATGCATGAATCATTTTCAGACAAACCGAGATCAATGTGTCTTCGGAAAGAAACACGCGTGGGCGGCAGGAAAGCTTAATGCAGAAAGACTGGAAGACATAAACTAAAACTAATCTGCGAGGAACAGACAGTTGAATATCAACACGACGTACACAAATACACTCCCAAAAGTGGCCAGAGGTGCAGTTCCTTTTGGCTCGGGGGCCCAGTGGGACAAGCGAGTTCCGAGAGCAGCGCCCGACAAAAGTCACATCATGCTGCCACTTCAGCAAATTGGAAGACCAGAACTTCACAAAATGGCCATATCCACTGGAATTCTTGATTTTCAAAATCCATATCAGATCTATTTCATCTGAAGCTTCAAGGGGTGCCATCCCATATTTGACCCTCAAATCTAGGGAAAGACTGGCAGACTTCAGCAGGGCGTCCCTACTGCATCCCAGGATCTTCCCGCTGCACTTGCCATGATCAACACGGCGGATGCGGCCGGTGATACGGCGCTCCCTGGAGATGTGGCGATGGTTTTTTGGGATGGGGAGTACCAGTGGGCCCCCCCAGAGTGGTTAACCAACAATAATAGGATTTAACAAACAATAATAGGATTTAGCACGATTGGTTTTGGGTCTTGGAGAATCCTTTCCGTTGTGAGAAGCAGTGAGAAGTAATTTTGAGCCATACCCATATGAAGCCCAAGAAAAGTTCTAACCATCGAAATGTGAGTACATAGGGGTATATGATCACGCACGCGTGTATTCACGTAGAAGTAGTAGAGATTTGTGTGTCTATGTGTGCGTGGGAGGTTTGCTATAGGATCTCCTTTGGGGACCAGGACGAATGAAGCTAGGAAACGACAGGTATATCTGCATGACTGCGAGAAGGGATATGACCAACTGAAACAGCTGCCTGCGGTTCTTGACAGAGAGTAGAGTCAACCCATCAGCTTGAGTCCAGGATGTATCCTAATGACACGTTGGGTTATTCGTGGAGGCTTGACTAGATTGCAAGTGTCCAGAAGTTTGATTCTTATTCAAAGGGAAGAAGATCTGGGATTGGGCTACCCATAAAATTGCTCTTAAAATTGCAAGAGGGGGTGTATTGGCGAGTGAATCTTGAACAGCGTTCCGCTGTTTATCTCTGTCGGCCAAGAACCAGTCCCCCAAGTCGAAGAGTATGGTGCTAGAAGTTGGCAGACATCTGCAGTCCTTTTTATGCCCCATTTTAAATTGCTCGACAATTCAAATTGCAAGCGGCTCTCTCTATTTGTACCAATTGCCTCAGTTGTGGTGATTGCGATTGGAGTTTGTGATTGGAGACCCGCCAAACCTGGACTTTTGGTGAGGTTTCCTTTACCCTTCAAAGGGACCGACCCAACCGAGTGCCCCCAGGTTACACTACGCTGTGATGTCGGAGAACGAATCCGTGGCACAGCTGCTGGTGTCCAAAGGCAACCCAAATTGGGATCTGAGGATCCGAAAACCTGGATTTTAAGGGGTACCTTGAGAAAGGCTGGCAACGAACGTCACCCTGTTCATTACCTATTCATTACCTTATTGATTCATGGGAGACGTTCCCTGAGCTTTCTATATAAAACTGAGTGTATCTTCAATTTCAATGGTTCCACAGATTTTCAATCAGCTACTGCCAATTGGAGGGTATTGTCTCAACGTGCTGAGCTCGAAACGAGTGCAGGTGCAGATGTGACTGCTACCAACGAGGCCTTAGATATTGCTTGGCTGAAGGGACAATGGATGAGAACAGCCCACCAACAGCCTCTACTTTGGTAGGACCGTGTAGGACCCCTGGAGATCAGAGGTAGTGGCATCAAAAAATGGGGACGTTCACTTCAGGAGTACGGACTTGGAAGGTTTGCCACTGGCCATCGATTTTGAGGCTCAAACAGTGAGCTTTGGAGTCTCGCGATGCAGAGCTAAACCATGCAAAGGGCGATCACGCGCACAAGACACCAACAGACTGGAAGATGTTCTCTACACTTCACTTCATGTGCAATGATGAATCTACCTATCTACTGAATCTACCTATCTATCTATTTACCTGCCTATCAATTTGTTTGTCTGTTTGCCTGTCTGTCTATCTGTCTATCTCTGTAGCTGTCTATCCATCTATTTACCTACCTAGAGTGCCTACCTACCTATTTCTACCCACAAACACATAAATATGCACACACATATATTATGCATCTGCACAGTGCGGAGCTTTAAAAACGCCAGATCTATGTTGCAAGCTGCAAGCATCTCATCGATGGATTTCTTTTCCTGGCACCTTCCTTCCGCAGTTTGTGCCACACGCATCTCACCTGCAATGCAAGCGCGTCGTCCTCCCCATGCCGTTGGTAGCAGTGGGTACCCTTGAGTGCCATTGGCCACAGTGGTGCTTTGTCGCGAAACAACATGGCTGGTCCCTGCAGTCGCATGGCAGTTCCTTCAGCGAGATGGGTGGAGATATTGTGAAGCAGATGAGCGACCAAACCGGTCAGCTGTTGGGAGGTCCACCACGGAAGGATTTGAAAGATGAGAAGATCTTCAGTGATGAACAGTCTGAAGGGATGGAGAAGTTGCAGCAAATGGACCGGGACAAAGTGAAACGCATGGAAAAGAGGGAAGAAGAGCTGAGGGAAATGGTCGAAAAGGAGAAGAAAAGTGTGGAAGACTATGAAAGCAGAAAGAAAGAACTTCAAGAAGAGGTGCTACATGTCAACCTGGCACTTTCACCATTGCGAACACATTGGGTGGTGATTGGCGACTTTTCCTTGCCCACACCCTTAGATAAAACATTGGTCTTCAACGGTGAATTTCCCCTAAGACATAGCCATGCTGGGGTTTCGTGTTCAACTTCAATTCACATTACATGGAGCCACAGTTGGGGTATTCGACATGATTTTCTGATAAGAGGGGTTTATCTGGACAATTTGGGGCAACCTCACCCCTAAATGAAGAGATTCAATAGATTGCCCCAGCAGTTTGCCACGGCTTTCACTTGGGGCGATGGACCTTCCAAACTGAGGAAGGCATCACCCCGTCTTTCCGCCCTTGTGCCAACAAAGCCGATAGTGAGCTGTGAGCTAAGGAGCCATGTGTATGAATATTCCCTACTAAAAAGAAAGCCAGGGAGCTACAAATTGAATTTCCCAACCATATGGTAGTGTACATGAATAAAAGATGGTAGCTTAATGCCCAATGCACAATGTAGTTTCCAAGATTGATCTCCGTGCTGACGCTTTGGGAAATGTAAGAAGCATCACGACAAGAGATTCCGAATATTGACTTCCATGGAATACAGAAATGAATCAGATTCATTAGATTGTCATTAGACATTTCCCCACGAAGTCCGCCATGTTTCAACCAAAAAAAATATCCCAGAAAGACGTGACGTGGCAACGATAACTCAAGTTGTTTTGGATGACACATTGAAACTATGCTCAAAATAAACAATATTCCAAGTGATCCTCGCTTTTTGAACTTTTCAACTTTTCAGAGTTTCAACTTTTCGACGTTTACTTTTTGAAACTCAAAATCAATCCATTTCATCGTTTCGTTTGTTCATGTTTTCCACGGTCACGAATTTGTGTGCCATCAACTTTTCAACTTGAAAGTGAAAACTCTCCACTTATCAACTTATTATCTTTTGAATTTTCGATTTTTTTTTGCATACTTTCCGAGTGAGACTATGCATCACATCTATCCAGCCCAAGGATTCCCCACGGGTAGCTTCTGAAATTCACCAATATATTGATCAATATGACCATATAAAAAATGTAAACCAAGCACCATTCATCAGTTATATACACATATCGTCTTATATTCCCGTAGTTTGATGGTTCAAATCCCTATAAAAATGACCATAATCATCTAATAATCATCCACCAACCCGGGGTTTTCATCACCGTCTGCTAGGTGCAGGGCCTGGAAGAAGACTCCCGACAGATTCGCCTGGAAGGCCCTTCTGACCAAGGCAGTCAGGAGGAGGAGGTCGAGGACGTGGAGGAGGCTGAGGCACCGGTGGAAAAGCCGCCAGACCAGCACGAAACTTGGATGAAAAAGGGAAGAACTGCTGTAAAATTCTAAACTTGAGGTTGGTTTTTGAGAGTTTAAGATGATTTACTGTAGCTTTTGACCCCCCAATTCACATGGATTTACGCATGATCAACGGATTGATTGAAGGAACAAACTGCAGGACACCATTGGGTTTTCGCAGAATATATGGCAGTTTTCTGGGAAACTCTTGGGTTCACGGGTTGGCTTGTGGTTGTTTTGTTGTTTTCTCTCCTGGGATGGATTTTTATAACTTGGCCAGGTTGATGTAAATATTGGCCGGTGAATTAAGATTTGGTGAGATTATGTGATCTGTTGGCTGGTTGTTTCATAGATTCCAAACAACCACGGGTATATCTTGCCGCAAACGTGGAGACTTTGATAGCAACTGCAGCACATTCAATTCTCCTTGAGAGGATGAACTCCAGCATGTGTTGTAGGCTTTTCCATCCCTATTTGGGACGGGGTTCCATCCTATTCGCGAAGTTTCAGAGGCTGTGTTGAGACCGCCAAGGAATTTATGGCCCAGAGCCGAATCGTGGCACCTCCATACTTTGAATCTTGGCAGTTGCGACGGTGTTTCACCAGGTGGTGGCTTGCATATTTCATGGGGAAGTCGTCCCGTGATAGTGGGAGGAAGAGCCATATATTGGTTAAAAGAGAAACACAGTTGGCAGATATAGTCATCGCCCACCAGCAAGGAATGCGATGTCTTCTCAAAGTAGGCTGCTGCTGGTCTTATGTAGGTGTCAAGTGACCCACTGAAGGACAACACCCTTGCCTCGATAGCATAGAAGCATGTGCTTCCCGATTCTCGGGTATAGAGAATCTTTCAGGCGCGCTTTGCACTTCAGACTGGTGATTATCCAGAGAGCATTCCCGTCTAAGGTTAAAACTGAAATCCACAGTTTTTGTTGGTGAATTTGTTTGATTTGTTGCGCATTTGATCCCCCAAACGGTTGCCTTAGTTGCCTTACATTTATTCCAAGAACTTGTTATGTCCGTGAAAAGAGTTCGAACCTGCCATGAATTGAAGGGCCATGCAATGATCATTGGATTAGTTGGCCGGAACGTAGTTGATGGTAAATTTTCATGGCTTTCAGGTGTCGATATTCCCTTTTTTTTGGGATGCGACTCGACTCCAACGAAATGGGAGAATCTCCATGAAAATCCTCCCATCTCCCGGTTGCTTTAGGAGTCCATCAAGCCGGAGGATGAGATCCCCGTGGCAGTGGCCACTACTCAGGATCAATGGAGGCGCCAAAGGATTGCCAAAGATCAGGTCCAGGTGGCTCAGGTGCGGGATGGGCTTGTAAAACGGTGATGGCAGGACGTCCCCGAGGCCCCAAGAATAACTCAAAGTAACTATAGTAATGACTAATGATGATGATATTGAATGGTCAATGGTGAATCATGATTAGTAGTTCTTTTAACGGTTTACAGAGTTTTCCCTCCAACTTTTAATAACGTAAAGCAATGGTCCGTGTGGAGGGCGCAGTCAACAAGTAGTTAAGTAATGGTTCATGATGATTCATAGTGGTTAAAAATGGTCAACTGGTGGCCAATCCCATCCCCCTAATATCAAACACCCTGTGCATGGTCCCACATATGTGATCTCATCCCCTGATAAACCATGGTTTTTCCGGGGTGTTGAATCTTAGGGGGGGGATAGGATTATGTATCCCTTTTCTCTACTGTTTTCGTCCATATATTGTATGAACCCTATTTGCTGCACTATTTATTTTGTTCCCAAGTTTCTTCCTTGGGTTTGAGTTTGGCGCAGGATCAGATGCAGTTGGCGAAGGATGAACAGGTCCTGGCTGAAGGCCAAGATAAGCTGACGAATCTCCGGACCCCTGGGGTCGCTAAAGAGGAGCTATTGGCTGAGCAGGTGAGGGATCAGAAACGGATTGCCTTAGATCAAGAGCTCCTACTGCAGAGTCAGAAAAGGCTGGCAGAAGACATGGATAATGCGGTGGATGGCAAATTGAGATGGGAACGACTGGAAGATTACAGATGCTTGGCTGCAAAATTATTGAGAAGGACTATTTTTTCAGGATTGGCCAGATGAGTTGAGGTTTCCATGTTCCAACCTTGCAGGATGGTTGGTGTGTCGCCATGTCTCACCACAAGAGCCACCAACCGAGCCCAGGGAAGAAGCGCATCGAGCAATTTCAGGATATGGTGAATGAGAAGTTGGACCGGCTCTACAAAGAAGAGATTGACTTTGTGAAACGCAATCGGAAGGGCAAACTCAGGTGCGTCTTGACATGCTTTCTGGGGCCAAAAAGGTGATACTAGTGATACCACTTGGAAAGCCAAGAGGCCAAGAGTGTGGGCAGTTGGAAGAATTTTGAACTGTCCAGCTGCTGATCTGAGGGTCATGGTCATGATGCTGATGGTTGATGAATCAGCTTGGAAACAGTGCCGGCTTAAGAAACACCCAGAAGAATTTGACAGTGAGATGATATGATCCCCCAGCTAGATTAATTTCTTATGACAGCGAAAAGGACCCTGTATTTCTTGATTATACGTTCCCGATGTTCCCGTTCGCATATCTTCGAATTGAGGATTTAATGCTGCCATGTTCAACCATATGGAACCCCCATTCGTCACAACCTGGGATGACCCCAGTGACGAGTGCTCACCGAGTCAGGGGCGCTCCCATCGATGTTCCGCACTTTGGCCCCATTGGGGTGCGCATCGTCAGTGGTGAGAAGGCTCAGCTGGCCACTGGTGGAGAGGATGGCAGCGAGCTGGTCTCGGAGAAGGACTGGGATTTGTCAGAAGCTGGTGGAACAATGCAGGGTTTTTCAGGGAAAATCCACAAGAAACCTTGGCTTTGTTGTGTTGCAGAGCGAACGAGAGAGTCTTCCCCATCAGCAATTTCCCAACCAATCTAAGGATGGTGGGCACAAATTGGGGATTGAATTAGATATTCTTTTTCAGCTGGGATACGGAGGAAGAAGCGGTGGGGCACTAAGGGTGGTATGAGCTAAAAAGACAGTCAAAATTTTGGAAGACTGGTCAAAAAAACGGGCCACTCTCCTTTCATCTCCTTTCATCTCCTTTCATCTCCTTTTCCTTTTGAAGGCCGTAAGGTTTGAAACTCATAGAAACCACTCCCTCCATGGACCCCCCGCGATGTCCCTGAAGGAATGCCCGGAGGATGCGGCCGAAACGGAGGCCATGGAGGCCACTGCCGCCTCGGCTCCCGTGGTGCACAGCGCCTTGGGCGCCTCCGCGGTCACCGCGGCCGCTGCGGCCGCCTGGGTGCCGTTGCGAAGCGCACCGCGGCGGCGCGGGGAGTTCTTCCCGGTGCTGCGATGATGGGCCCAGGAACAGATTCATCCGATTCATCCGATTCATCCGATTCATCCGATTCATCCTAGTCCATTCCTTGATCACAGAGAAGGGGAGAGAGATAGACAGATAGACAGATAGATATGCACATGTATAACATACGTAAAATCAATCCTCCAACTGTCTCATCAACGGATCAGCATTGAGGGATCGCTTTCACCTGTTGGACCTGCCAGTGCTCAAAGTAGCATGGAAAGGTGTGGCAAAATGAAGGAAAAAGGGGCGATGAAGAGCCAGGTTTGCAAGTGAGTTTGTCTGAAAATGGGCACCTCCATTTCCAGCTGATTATCATTCGTTCCGCCATGAGAACAACAGTTCTGGGGTACATGATATGCCCGTGGTTGGTGGGATGGGGCTAGCCTATCGCGAGGCGGGTGAGACTCCGACCCAGCTTGCAGAGGAGGGAGGTCGGTGATGGTCGGTGGCTCCTGGCTTTCGTTTTGGCCGGTGGGTTCAACATCGAAGCATTCCCAGATCAACCATTGGAAACTTCCCGATGTTGAAGGAATTTGGTGATTTTGGTTGGCTCCTCTCATTGTGAAGCTAGGTACAACTAGATCTTACTGACGCACCGGGTTTAGATTCAGCCTGGGAGGTCTCAGCCTGTGAGCTGATTAGTTTGGCACTACTGAGACGCAGTTTCACCAGGCGGCTCAGAAATGTCGTGCCTTCCAGGTGGATGCCAGTTCTGAGCCACTGGAAAGTTGGAGCAATACTCGCAGAAAAGCATTTTGAACTGCTGACATGCTTCTTCAGATGCTATTCGGTGGCAGGCAAATCAGGGTGATGAAGACTTTAGTGGGCTCAAAAAAGAACAGGTGGAGTTCCAGTTCCAGATGTTTATATAGATTTGATACACGACTTGAGATACTTGACCAACGAAGTGATGCTTGTCAAGCCATTTCCTAGTGAAATCATTAGGGATTTGGCTGGGACTCTCATGAATTTTCCACGTCGCTTCCATATCCAAAGCCCTAGTACTATGGGACATGTGTACACGGCCATCAGCCACCCCTAAGATGCTGCAGATTTCGGAAACCGATCATCGGACACATTCTCAAGCAACAGAAGCCGACAAAAAAATCACAAAAAATCAATTGCGCGCCTTGACAGTACCATCCACTTTGATTCTTTTCACCGAACTCAGAGCCTTTGTGGTTCAAGATGCGGCTCACCCTTTCAGCATACTGAACCTACATACGACGTGCTGCTTCCTGGCAGCTTGCGAAGGTCGTCTATGGAAAGTCTGTGTGGGGGGGGCAGGTGCTTCTGCAAAATCTTGGATGAGAAAGTGCGCGGACTTGTTTGTGCCATCCCAGACTCCTGAAATAGCCGAGGCTTCATGCAGCCGGTGCTGGCAGGCGGGACAGGATGTTCCAAGTAGATTATATATGGCTATGGGTTTGTTGTTTATCCGGTTTCCACCTCCGTGGGTGCAGCTCTAGATCTGAACCTTTTGGTGTTTTAAGTTTAAAGGCCTCTTAAAAAGGTCTTTTTTTGGAATGATCTTCGAACCTGGATTGTCTTGGATCTTTCTAAAATCAAAATAACGAATTTGTTTTTTGTCGCTCTTTTATTGTTTCCGTGGTTTAAGTGTTTACTTGCACCTGCAAATCCATGGCCCCGTCAGGTTGTTTGGTGGGTTCAACTTTGGCACTACCCGGAAGACCTACCATTACTGCCACCATTGCATCCTCCAGGGGTGTGGCTGGGCCAAACTGGAGCAGGCATTGTTCCGTGGTAGATCAACCCCTGAAGGGAGTTGTCAGGAGCTTCTGGATCGACTGGGTTGCCATACCCCTATTAAACTAGCATGGGGGTAGATGGGTTGTGACATTGAAACTCAGGACATGCCACGAAACAGCTCGTTAATTTCTGGGGATCCACCAGTCACCAAAAGATGGCGCTCTGCCTTCAGACTGCAGCTTCTGGACCGAGGAAGTGACCTTTGAACCAAGGTGCCTGGCCTGAGGGTTCCGATATCATGCGATCCCAACCTAGTGGAAAGGCTGTTAGATTTGGATTTTTATATTGCGAGGTTGGTTTGCCAGCCACCACCAAGAGGGAAGTTCTCCCAAAAACTCACTGTGGTTGGTACCCCAAACTCAGCCTGGATGGAAGGGTACCTCTTGTTGGTTCGCTGCACTTACCAGGTGCGAACTCTATCCCTAACCTTTGCTCATCCATTGGTCCATTTGGTTGAAAGTTTCAATTTTGATCGTGGCATGATCCAAGAAGGGCACCCTTCTCAATCAACCAACATGTGCAATGCCTTATTCGAACTATCTGGTTTAACCGGGCTTGTTGTCATTAAGTACCTGAAGAAATATGCTGGAGCCTGTACTTATCAGCTATGAGCATACTTGGAGGATCATCCCACTTAGGAACTTGTGCGGAACCGGAGTTGCAGACCTATCCAACTGGGCACTGCTTGCCGAGGCAACCCTTCCTTGGTCCCTCTGGTGGGGAGAAAACACTGTCCTTGGTGATTGGCGATGCCATCCGGACGGGCTCCCATCATGCGACGAGGTTGGCCTTCTGATGGAATGATCATGAATTTTTGAAATGGATCCTGATGGCTTTTTCGGGGTCCCATTGTTATGGATCCTATGGATGTATATACACATAACATATATATCACACATTTGTACACACACACACATCACATATGTATATATTGTATATACATAGATATAACGTTAGACCGGACATATGGTCTGTTTGATTCTTAGATTGATCCAGGGTCACTACCACGGTGCAGGTCACCCCATGTGGTCGCCACCGAAGCACGAGCACTTCGAGGGCCGAGGTGGGAAGGTTTTCCTCGGAAAAAAAAAAACGCTTGGGCCAGGTTCAAACTGATCAAAAATGGAGGTTTTAATGGGAAAATCATAGGAGCACATGGGAAAACATGGGAGAATCCCCTATCAATAATATCGATGGAGGTGTCAATGGGAAATAATCAGCTGTAAATGCAAGATGTTCCATTGCCATGTTTGATTACCGGAGGGTAGTCATCACGTCGGTAGCCAGAAGGATCATGGCAAAACAAAGACATTTCTCTATGTACATACACAAGCAAAAATTAAACAAACTAACTTACACAATCAAACAACTAAATTAGATTAAACTAAAGTAACTAAGATTGACCCATTTGCTCCAGCTTATTCCCTCTCCCCGGCTTATCTTCAATTCTGATAAACAGCGGTCTTCGTTTATCTATTCGGCAATGATTTTTTGGGGTCATGTGCCCAATCTGCTCACCCATCATCGCTTCGAGTTCTTTTATGTCACAGGATGGAGCATAGCAGCCCCAAGATGCGCGCGGTGATCGATTCGGTGCTGGCCGTCTATCTACTGGGCTCGGTTTGGTCCATGATCTGCTTCTTCCAGACGCTGTGGAGATGGGCTACTGGGCCTGGATTGAAGGGACATGGGTGGGATCCACCATGCAAGCATGCGCAAGTGTCAGCCATTCAATGGGGGCTCTCAGAAATTATCCAAAGTTGGGATTTACCAAAATTAAGCCACTACAACCACAGATTGGGAAGATTGGGATGGCTTATCGTGGATCTTAGATTCATGATAAGATTCTAAGATTTCGGTCAACATCTGATTACAGGGCACAGCTTTTTGCTAAAATTGGTTCATTCCAAATGTCTTAACCTGCTGATCTCATCTGACCTCCCGAGATGGCGATGGAGAGATAGAGAAATGCCTCTCGAGTCACTTTTGAGGGAAGAATCTGCAGCCTCCCAGACAGTTCTTGACAAACTGAAAGGAATTGCCATACTGACCTGATGCCTGGAACCATCACATCCGCGCAGCCAGGCGTGGCAATCCTGCAATTGGCGTCCCTTCATCATTCCACTGACGGCTGGATTTGGATTCATCCCCTTGGGACTTGCAGGTCGACGAGGGCGGTAGGTCTCAAATCAGAGTTGGAAAGGCAACTTATTGGCCCTACTTCCACTAATAAGAACGCTAAATAGCTATCTTATGGTGATTTCCCCTGGTGATTTGCAATTTTTTAGGATCCATTGGGTGTGCCATGGGCCCCATCTCCACACCTGGAGGTTTTCTGGTGTTCAGACGGACGGATGGAACCTGCAGCTGCTTGTCATTGGTAGCGTGAAGATCCATTTGGGTATGGGTTGAAATGATTGATTTCTAAACAAAATACATGGTGTGATTTTACCTCAAAATTTCAATTCCTAACGTTCCACCGCTACCGGCACCCCCTTTTTTCATATTCCGATTTGAGGTTCTTTTTCTTCGTAGGAAGGTGGTGTTTGCTGTAGCACGGTCATGATCACCTGCCTTTTGTTGCTGAGTGCATCAGATGTTTTCTACCTTCAGGGATCCGTTTAGACTGGGTGCCGCCAATTCTTTTCCGCAGAAACTGCCCAACATTTTCCTGTTGCTTTGCAGTTCGTGTGAGGCTATGCCAATTCGCAGAACAACTTCATCATTCCGATCAGCGATTTGGGGTCCTGTCACTGGGCTGATGCATCTCGGGGGTAGCTCCAACAGACTGGTTGTTCAGTGGAAGCCCCTGGTACTTTGGAAAAGACTTTCCTGCCAAGAAGCCAAGCATGGCCCTAATGCGAGTTGGCATGCCCCTTTCTGCTTTCGTATTGCCATGCCTCTCTACCACTTCTAGATCCACAAGGGGTTGGGAATTCTGAACCCTTCAATTCTGGTGCAAAAATCATATGAAAGTGACGATCTATTAGGATCTATGACCTATGAGGCTTTTCATCCTCTTTTCTGTAAATAAGCTGGCGCACTTGGCCCATCCTTCCGCCAGGTGGTGGCCGGAGCACCTTGGCTCTCCAATATTCAGTGTGGGAATGGGTATGCCGTATGCCCATGTCCAGCCGCAGCTTTCCTCACGTCATCGCAGATTCCAACGAGGTTACAACGTGCCGGAGGTGTTGACCGAACTGGTGATCGTAGCTGCTGTAAACACATGCATCTACGCGCAGATGCTCTCCAGGCAGCTTGGGACGTGAGGTTGGTGGACTTCGCAATTTTGCTTCAGTACAAAACTACGACGCCGCAAGATTTCTGGATGCTAGTTAGAACTTTCGCATTTTCAAGTTCACACCCTGGATTTTTGGCAATGTTTGGTATCCAGTTGCGGCTGGCGCTTGAAAACATTTGCCAGGTACTTCGGGCGGCAGTTCCAGGGAAAGAGCCTTGACTGAGGGAACTTTTATATACTGTAATTCTTTCGCTAGGGGTGACGCTAGGTGCTGCTGTTATTGGGGCCATGTCAGCAGCGACTAATTATCATCATCCATTCCTGTACTGTACCGTAGTCATATTAGTGGTGTAGTAGACTAGACTACCGAAGTCTCACTCTGTCATTTTGTTGGTTTTCCTTATTTCCGGCCCATGCTGGAATTGTAGAATGGCGTGAAAAAATCCTTTACGTGTTTGTCACACATGCAACTGCCATATTTCCGGCCAAAAGCAACCAAGAATAGTCCTTTCGGTGGATCAGCTCCTACCCCTACCAGATCCTCGCGCTGTCCCGAAGGTATTGGCCCAGCCTGGCCTGCCATGCTATCCACGTCTTGGGCTGGGTTTCGATGATGGGCTTGGACTCATGACTGCAAGGCTTCTGCCATCATGGGATGCAAATGATGGAGGGTAGTTCTTACTGCCCATGTTGCAGTGGCTTAAATGCTAATTCAATGCCATTTATGCATGTGTATATATATATATATACATACATACATATATATATATATGTACACATATGTAAGGTCATGGACAGATTTGTGGTTTCTAAAGATCAGGCACGCCAGTCATCCTCCCTTCTCCCGGGATTTTGATGCCTTTTGGAAATCCACCATCAATCCTGGAAATCTGGAGCTTCTGCAACTCCGAGACTTGTGGCTTCCCAAGGTAGGAGTGGCCATAATCCCCACATACCTGTCGCGGATACCACATCGCATTGCTGAGACTTGACCGCAGGGCATGCACTGGGATTCAATCAGTAAGTCCTAATGGCAGGAATTGGGGCCTCGAACCCGCAGACATCTCACTAGAGTGTAAGATCCTCGCGTTGGGAAGGCCAGATTATCAATCTGCCCCCTTACCAGATTCAGATCCTCCATGATCCTCCTGAGCGATGCAAGGCATACTTGTTCTTCTTGGCCAGTATTTGGATGCTGTTCTTATATAGCGACTCGTTTGCAGATGGAAGTGCAAGTGCCCCACGACCTCGCAACACTGCAGCTTCCTGCTGTTCTGCTGCAGAACCGGATGTCAAACGCCTTGCTGAAATTTTGTGAGCAGATTCGGATCAGTGTTGAAACGATCCTTAAAATCACTGTGGCAGGTGTGCTGGTCATTTTCCTGCCCGATGAGAGTCGGCCAAAGTTTGTTTGCCCCGCCATTGTGGCAACTGGCATGCACAGGGCAAGCGGGTGCATCCGATATTGGATTTCCGGGGGGGGGGGGTCTTTTTCAAGCTCGTTTTGTGCTTCTTGGGATGGCCTCCTCCACTCCCCCAGTGGTCTTTGGAACCCAATGGTCACCAAGGCAGTGGTTTTGTGGTCTTCCATGACCATCTATGGAGCGCCTTGGGTGAAACTGGCACTGGGATGCTTGGATGGGACCAAGATGACCAACCAAGAGTCATGTAAGGTCTATGGCCTGTGCGAGGAAACTACCACTCCAGCTACAAATGTAAATTCCCAATTGCCATGGATAGATGGAAGGATGGATGGATAGATTATAGATGGATATGAACTCACAGATAAACAAATAGATGCACGCGCAGATGTGTCTGTGTGCAACATGGTGTAGCCAGCATCTTGCAATCTGAAGCCCCAACCATCTCACAGCGACCGTGGGCAGGTGCTGTTTACCTTCAATTTCTGCGATAGACTCTGTGGCGGCGGCAGCTTCAACGAGGAACCGCACACCGAAGCGTTCCTGGGCCCCGCCTGGGTTTGGTTGGAGGATCGTCCCATGGAATCCAGGAAGATGTATATGAATACCGGTGAAGGATCCTTTTAAAAATGGGAGAAGCCTTGGAATTGGAAACTTTTGATCCAGGATTATTCATGAATGATCTTCCAAGTAGGGAAATGCACAAAAATGAACTCAGTTGCCAAAGACTTTGTTGCCTGGTTTGTTAAGGCTGGTCAGGATGCACTCTGCGCTCTTGCAAACTAGCCAGGAGGGTGGGCTGAATCCCCCATCACACAAGGGGCACCACGGGACAAACGCTAGCTGCTCACCGAGGATGCAGCTGGGTGTGATGGCTGAGTACAACAAATATCGCAGCTTGGATGCAAATTGTGGCATGTGGCAGGGGGGAACATGTAGCTAAAAAGGCGCACATTCTACCTTTAAGGATTTTTCCTTTTGATCCGCAGCTTTCCTCAATTGGAAGACATGTATCACAAGCTCTTGGGACAGCACGATGAGTGATGCAAGCGCATGCAAGCGCCACAGTTTCAGGCTGGTGCTTATCCATTGAGAGCGTGGTCGAATGGCTGCTAGTGGCTTTGCCCCATGGCAGCAGGTATCATTTGCAGTCCCTGTGAAAAGGGGTTGCAACATCTAAGGTCTCTAAGGGTGCGCCACCCGAAGGGTAAGATGCACTATTTAGTGATCGTTTGGCGACTAACGGGACCCTCCCACGATTGAAGGTGCCAAGAGCCGGGTGAACCCATATGGTCTCCTTTACACTTTGTCAAGCCAGGGAATACATGGTGAGCAACGACCTACTCTGCTCCTTTTCAGGTACGCCTTTTGGATTCTCCTTGCTCCAGCTCCTCGGAAACAAAGTGGCGATGTTTTTTCTCATTTCCCCATGGACAAGGTACCAGAACTGCGGAAGCTCATTTTCGTTTAAAAAAAGATTGTAATCCCCCTAGATCGTAAATCCAAAAATTGGCCACATGTTATAGTTGACAATCCAAACCCATTGCTCCCTACTCAAGAAGATGATCAGTTCTCAAGAGGGTTTGGTGTGCGTGAAGCCCAGCTCACATTGAGAGCTTCAGGTTTGTCTCGCCGCTACGCAGCAGAAGGTAAGTTTGTAGCCTGTCATGCCAAGCTCGTCACCAACGCTCACAAACTCTTTCATCATGATTCACCTTAGCGACATATGCACAGCATGGCAATGGTAACATTGTAACACTCAAGCAAGAGATGCAAGAGAATGGCAGCCAATCAGGACCATGCACCTATCAGATTGCTCACCAATTCATCAACAAAGCGACTTCCGAAATAGAGGTTTTAGATGGATTTAGGAACATGGAGGAATCCCAGCACGTCAGTTCTTGTCACTTTTTCCCCTTTCTGGGTGGTTTCCCCCCACATTCCCCCGGCTCGACGACCATTGTTCGTGGGTCGCGATGGTGCGCGATGCGCGACGTCGAGGGTCCGACGAGACCGCCCCGGGCGAAGGGATTGAAGCAGGTGGGAAGGCTCAGGTGGCAATGGTAGATCCACATGTTTTTTGGGGGAAATCAATGGAACATGTAGTACATTTCATTCACCCGTGATATATCTTTTATTCAGTGGACCACTAATCACCATTGATGTCTAGCACTAGACATTTCGACATGGATCTGATCCACTGACATGAAGCGACCTGCTCGCAGAAGGCCGTGGTTCGTATGTGGCGAAGTGACTAGGGTGTTTTCCTGAAGGTATGGCCTCATGTGAAAGTCAAAATCCAAAGTCTATGTTGCAAAATAAGAGATCCCTTCCTAAACATCTCAATGCTACGGGTGGATTTGCTAGGAGAAGACTTGATACAACCACATGTTTGGGGGGTTCATTTAATTTGGCATACCCGAATGCAAGATCATTAATTGTACAGATGCACCCTTCCATGTTTTTGCTTCCATGCGCACATCTGCCATTTGAGCATGGCCATGGCACCAGGTTCCCGGGTGGTGGTGCTGCAGGGTCGCAACTTCCCCTCCTTCGGTGCTGGGGACCAGGGTCGTGTCATTCGTGTGGACAAAGAAGCGCTGAATTGCGAGGTGGGGCAGGGTGGGGTCACAGATTGCCCTGGAAACATGAGTGAAGGGGGTGAGCAGATTGCATCCTGGAAAAAAAAGAACGTCAAACTGATGTACCTAACCTAAAGACGCGAATATGACCCCGTATTCAATTGCAATTCCTGAAGCTGATTATTAACCCTTATCTATGGGATATAACATGCTACCACCCCTATAGTTGTGGCAATTTGCACCCAGTTATTAAATGGAACTGCAGCCTGATGATTCAAAGGTCCTGTTCGATGGTGGCAGCCACCCCTTGCCTGTTGCCTTGCGACATCTCCGGCTGGGCAGCGCTGGCGGCTACAATGGCCGCGCTGAGCAACAGACAGTGGAACCTTCGCGCAGGACGCATGGGGCTCTCAACGAATCCCTTCCCCCTAATATCAAATACCTCCCAGAAACCGTGATCGTCTAGTAGTTGATTGGCCCATATTTGGGATCATTCAGGGGGGTGCTTGATATTTGGGGGATGGGATTAGTTTCATCGGAAGTGTTTTTAAACTTTGAATATGTTTCAGTTGTCATTTTGCCTTTCTCCAGATACCTCTCCGAAAATGCTTTTGGAATTTTCATTTTTTACCAGTCCAGGTAAATTTGAAGGCAGTTTCACGTATGATCCCATTTTTATACCAAAACGTTCAAGCAGAACTTGACTCCAGTTGCTCGGCCCCCAGTTCCACCTCAAGCAACTCTCGCAGAATTGTTATTGATGGATACATCACTTAGGATTAGGACACCCCCATGTTTGATCATTTTTTTCTGCCAGCTCCATTCGGGTCTGAAAGATAGGGTTTCGAGAACATACTAATCCCGAATGTTTGAATTGCCAGTTTGAAGCTAATTGTTCTGGACTGAGCATTAGATGTATAATGAACAGAAATCAACCTGATTCCGATGGCTCAAAACCCAAATTTTCTCAGCAAAAGTTGCCCATTCATTGGCATTTTTGTTGGTTAAAGCGATTTGAATCACCATTTATCATGGTTTTATTAAATCGCCACTTTTGATGGTTACACCAAATTTAACCCCTTTGAAATTTGGGGATCCCCCAGGTGGCACGAGTTTCAGCCGCAGGAAGAGCAGCCTCTCGGACGGCAGCCGTTCACGGTCCGCCTCGCCGCGGCGCACGGTGACCATCGAACCTGTGGCACTGGATACTGAGCAACGGCTGCGGGCCTGTGAGGCCGGGGAATTGGGAGGTGTGGTTGGGGGTTGGATGGAGGTTTCAGATATAGATTATATCAAGGGGAGGTTGGGAGTGAAAAATATCAATGAGTTCCCTCCTCCCCAAAAACATCGAACCATTGTTTGAATAGTATTGATTCTTTGTTGTTATTTTTGTGTTAAACGTTTCAGATTGGCTCTCAGGCCCAAGTCTTGGCACAACGGCTCACGTCCCCAGGTGGCGCTCGACAGCAGTGCGCAGATCACGCCGCGCAAGACGCCGCAGCGGCGCAGCGCGCTGGTTGAGGACGACAGAAGTTCGCAGCCCTTGGAGGAACGGCTGGTCCTCATTGAGCAGCGGATCAAGAACGAGGTGCTCAAGAAAAGACTGCTGCCATGATGGGACCAGATATTTCATCATATTTCCAGGAAATTGGATGTGGGGAGGAATAGATACCAAGACAAGAACGTGGCCCAATTACTTTCCACATGACCCAGATGCTTTGCGATCAGGCTTGATCCCATGAATAAACTTGTATCCAGTTTGAACCGGTACCTGGGTTTGTGTGTTGCAGTTTCGATGTGGTCAAAGCTACGTTTGTAGGGAGTCTGGCTCGTACATGGTGCTTGAGTTAACACCGGGATAGTATGGGATAGTTGTAACTTCTATCAAGCTTTGGTAGGTTCAAATGCCGCCCAAGCTATCCCAAGCTGCTCTGAGTCTCGGACTTCATTGCCGCAGGTGGAAGTTTTAGCGAAGCAATTGAGGGAAGCGATCAGCTTTGGTCAAGCGCAGGAGGGGAGATGGGAGATGGGAGAAGCATCAATAAAAAAATATAAATGCATCAATAAAAAAATATAAATGCATCAATAAAAAAATATAAATGCATCAAGAAAAAAATAAAGGAAGGA
>BGPT01002717.1:2674-61522 GCA_003297045.1 Symbiodinium sp. clade C Y103 | reverse complement strand
CATTGCCATCACTTCGGAGAAGTACCGTGTGACGGAAGCCGGCAGAAACCTGGGTATATGACATTCCTTCATCCAATGGTGGAATGGTGCATTGTCCATACAAATTGTGTCCGCAAGCCACCGCGGTGCCATCACTTCGGAGAAGTACTGTGTGGCGCTGGCCGGCAGAAACCTGGGTATATGACATTCCGTCATCCAACGGTGGAATGGTGCATTGTCCATACAAATTGTGTCCGCAAGCCACCGCAGTGCCATCACTTCGGAGAAGTACTGTGTGGTTTTGGCCAGCAGAAACCTGGGTATATGACATTCCTTCATCCAACGGTGGCATGGTGCATTGTCCATTCGAATTATATCCACAAGCTACCGCATTGCCATCANATGACATTCCTTCATCCAACGGTGGCATGGTGCATTGTCCATTCGAATTATATCCACAAGCTACCGCATTGCCATCACTTCGGAGAAGTGCTGTGTGATAGTAGATCATTTGCAGAATGGCAATTTTGTGGCGGGATGTTTGAGGCAGAGCTGATTGCCGCAGGGTAAATCTCTTCTTCTCACCATTTTTCTCGCTGAAATCATCTTAAATCCTCACAACTCAGCACAAAATGACGATAAAATCCCATTGAAATCCCATTAAAATCCCATTAAATCACTGTGAAATCCCCTTAAATCCCATTCAAATCAAGCCCCTGGCGCTTAGATGTTGACCCATACCCACCTGTCAATGCTTTGGCATTCAATCAAAGAAGGCATGGCAACTGAGAAAAAGTGGGTTGAAAAAATCAAACAATGACCCACATAGATTCATACATTGGTGACTTGAAACAATCAAAGTAGATTCATAGACTGATGAAAAGAACAACTTAGATTCATAGATATTGAAAAGAAATGAACACATAACATATGACCTACAGTTCAGGATAGAATCCACAAACAATGGAGGACAATGTGTATGTGTACATGTATATATATATATATATAATTGCAGTATATGTACACATACAATCACATACACATGAAGAACCGATTTCCCGGCATATGTGTTTGGATGTATTTTGCTATTGGTATCGAGCCAAGAAAGAAACAACGCCAAACCCGGCTGTTGACTGATTCCGGTCTCCTGGTGTCCTGCAGATTCTATGCACTTCCTCATGATTTTAGCATCGAAAGTCATCTTCATGATCCTAAAAACATCTCAAAAACATCCCCATCATCCCATCAACCATATCGAAATGATCATCCCAAGTCTAGAAAGATCATCTCATACCCACCATCATCCCTACTATGACGACTACTACCTACCTACCTACCGACCGACCTACCGACCTACCGACCTACCGACCTAAAGACCTACCGACCTACCGACCTACCGACCTACCGACCTACCGACCTACCGACCTACCGACCTACCGACCTACCGACCTACCTACCGACCTACCGAACTACCGACCTACCGACCTACCGACCTACCGACCTACCGACCTACCGACCTACCGACCTACCGACCTACCGACCTACCGACCTACCGACCTACCTACCTACCGACCTACCGACCTACCGACCTACCAACCTACCGACCTACCGACCTACCGACCGACCTACCGACCGACCTACCGACCTACCTACCGACCTACCGACCTACCGACCTACCGACCTACCGACCTACCGACCTACCGACCTACCGACCTACCGACCTAAAGACCTACCGACCTACCGACCTACCGACCTACCGACCTACCCACCTACCGACCTACCGACCTACCGACCTACCGACCTACCGACCTACCTACCTACCGACCTACCTACCTACCGACCTACCTACCTACCGACCTACCTACCTACCTACTACTGTTGCTAACTCTGTGGTTGACACGATGTGAAGACATACCATGACTCTTCGGACTATTCGTCAGGAACCCGGAAGTTTGCGAACTCAACTTCCTTTGATATCCATCATAGCCACCATCCCAACTTGTTACCATCCAGCAATCAGCTCCAGTACCTCTAGGGTGTCCAGTTCCGACATGAAGCTGCCGAAGAGGTGATAGCCTCGGCTCGGTCTCTCCCGGCTTTTGGGGAAGCGGCTGGAGGATCCCATGGGGGAAGTTGAGTGAAAAAGCTGAAAATGTCATGGCAAAACCCATATAGCCAACATTTGCCAACATCCAAGTTGTTACTCTGTGGTCTTCCCGGCTGAGCGAACTGGAAAATCACCCATCTTTCAGGGGTAAATCATCATCATGTTTATTGTCTAATAATGAGCTAAAGTTATTATCCATGGCTATCATTGGCTATCCATAGCTATTGTTGAATGACCAGAGGGTATAACAGCAACCCCAGGTCGATGCCCAGTCAAGTCTTCCGGACACCGGCAATCGACCGATCTTGGGACTAGTAATCGTCCCAGGGAGATTAAAAACATGTCTGGTATGTCGATTTGGACAAGATGAGATCCTCACAAACCACCATTTTTCAATCCATTTTTCAGATTTACTGGGTCGGCTGGTCGAAAAGTCATGATCCATGGCTACCTGAAAATCCATGGGGAATCTGGAATTCTGAACAAGGGATTACCGTAAGCTTTGGAAAATCATGTGACACCTAGTTTGGTATAATCCCATCCCCCATCCCCGATACCCTGGAGTTCCAGTGATGGAGTAAAACTGGAACCCGAAACGAAGGTCAAATCAGGCATGGGAAGGTAACAAGTGTTTGGTTTACCCTCTGGCAAAGTAACAACAAACGATGGAAAATCACCATGTTTAATGGGAAAATCCACTATTTCGAACTGGCCATGTTCAATAGCTGTGTTAAATTACCAGAGGGTATTGGATTCAATGGGTTTTGAATTTTGAAGTCTTTCTTGAAATTCTGTTTCTATCGGAGCTCACAAAAAAAGCCCTTGGAGATCCTATCACCCTCCGGCTCGCCAAGAGACGTTGCATGCCTTTGCCGACCTCGCGTGGCAACTTCAGGTGGGTTGTATCGGATGGCTTATGGTCGAAACATGGGGAAAAGCAGTAATCCCCAAAAAAGATAGAAAAGTGATTCGAAATGATTAGAATGTATATGGTAACCATTCACTTCTCTATCTTTTCGGGGGACACTATACATGTGGTAACTGAACAAGAAACCATCTCTAGTTGCCCCTCGTTGGGATTGATGAAATGCCCCGGCACCGAAGAATCGGATGCTGTTTTACATGACCCATGAGTTTGTTGCTGTGGGATGGTCCACCTGAAATTCACAACGGCTGATTATAGAACCTATTTGGGGATGGGTGTCAAAACCTCTATGAATATCAAGCTATTAATGGGATGAACATCCATGAATCCCAGCTATGACTTGGGGTGAACAGAAGGTACCAGGGCTTTGACTCATAGAACCTATTTCTGGTAGAGTTGAGTGTGTTTTTTCGTGCTGGGAGCATCATACTCTGAAATCCCTTCCCCATACTACACCCCAATGGATCATCCCAGGTCTCTGAACCACCTCATTTGGGTATACCCTCCGGTGTCCTCAAACATGGCAATGGAAAATCCAGCATTTAAATTCATTTCATGTGATTTCGTCAGCGTGTTCGGGATTGGGGTCCGCAACCGTAGATACGCCGATACGCCGCTACGCCGATCGCTGTGTTTACGCCGATACGCCATTACGCCGATCGCTCTGTTTCTGGTGCCCTACAACCAACCCCAAAGAAACCCTAAACAAAACCCTAAAAAAAACCTAGACAAACCCTAAACAAACCCTAAACAAACCCTAAACGAACCCTAAACAAACCCTAAACAAGCCCTAAACAGACCCCAAACGAACCCTAAACCAAGCCTAACCCCAAATAAACGGCAATGGGTGTATCGGTGTATCGGTGCGCGGACGGCAATCGGTGTATCGGTGTATCGGTGCGAAAAACGTTTAGCGGACCCCAATCCCGAACGCTATGGATTTCGTGGTGATTTAATGGTGATTTATGGGGAGTTCATGGCATTTAATGATGATGCAATGAACAGTCACCAATTTATAGATGATTTTCCCATGAAGACCTCCATTCATAGGGGATTTCCCATTGCTACGTTTAATTACCCCAGGGAAGTTCAAAATCGTTTGTCCAAGAAAAAACATGGTTTTCACATGGCAAACCTCATCTCACCCACCCAACTTCACCTGAAAATGGGGAACCCCAAACTCTCTTGGTCTTCCAGAAAACCAGACATAGACATAGAAATCCCAGGAAAATGAGAAATACCTTCCGGTAGTCAAACGTGGCAATTGAAAATCCACTATTTATAGATAATTTTCCCATTAAAACCTCCATTTATAGAGGATTTTCCATTCTCTGGAGCCTCCGGTGTCAGCAAGTGAAAATCCCATCGAACTGGGATCCCCAACGACACCGCCCACGCAATGGCCATGATGGACACCCACCCGACACGTCACCTGCCACGGGACGGACCCAGGGAGCAGGGGAATGCTTCGAACATGGCTGGAAAATCACCACTTTTACAGGGACAAAAATGGGGAAATCTATGGAAATCTCAACTTTGAGTGGAAAATATACGGGATCATCATCGCACTATGGCTGGGTGAGTTTCCAGCCAACTTAATTTTTTTATGGAGGGTAACACCTTCGACCATTGACACAGAACAAAAAAACACATCAAACAGCCAGAGTAGATGCCATTGAACAACGAACACCACTTCCCGCCAACCTAGTCGATGCTCCAAAATGTATCAAAATGTCATGCTTTTCAATATATCTACGCAGAAAAAGCATCAAAAACCCCAACCTACCCCTTCTCCAGCGTGACGCATCTGTTTCGTCATCTCGTGACCTAAAGCATTCGCTAAGGCCCTGGCTCCGCAGTGATGCGAAGGTGAATTCTGGGGGCTTAGCCCACCGAAACTCGCTGAAGTGACCACCGTGACACCCGAACTCGCTGGGAAACTCGCTGGGAACGCTGGGGATGGGCGCCTTGCCTCGTCTCACATCCACGCATGCGTTGATTCCCCTGGGAAAAGAACGCACAGATGGATGCGGCACCGCACGTTTGGCAGTTTTTGGCACTTGAATCACACAACGCCACTAGTGGTATTTCTTGGTGCGTCTCCTTGTAGTGAAGTACCGGTTCAAAAAGGATGTTGATGCTGACATACTTTGGAAGCTGACCATTTAGAACCAGTTCGTCCATACTAAACATACATCATACAACGGGTCCAAAAACCCCGCTGCCAAACGAAAAACCCAACGGCACCCAATACGCCGCTACTAGCCCAGCCAAAAAGCCGGGCGCTCTAAGTCAGGGGAGCGTTCGCTGCGGCGGAGCCGCTCCGAACCACCCCTCAACCCCCATGGGTTTGAACCAGCGAATAAGAGGACAAACAACGGTACTCGATGTGCGGCAGGCGGTTCAGAATATCCTGGCGAGCACAGTTCCAAAAAGAAACATACGCACAAGAAAAATCTTTGAAAGCAGGATTCGCTCCCACGGCAAAATGTCTGTATGCAATTGCCGAATCTGCAATAAAGATAACTTGTTTTTGAAGCATGGAAAATGAGGCCAAGACAATGGGGAGAAACCAGGTACAGTTTCTGATCCACAAGAAGCTTCTGGCAGCCACCAATCTATAGCCACTGAGAAGATGCTTTGGGATTGAGAATATATATATATATATATCATATATCTTTAGAAAAAGACTCACCTGGTGATCGGTAGCTTGTCGGTGCCATATATCTAAAATGTAATTAAAGACTCCAGTGCCTTAATTTATTGTAACCAACCTTGGCTTGGCAGACCCAATGGCTTTTTTCCCAACATGTTCCCAAGAAATGACGTATACGACGTACGTCACTGTCCCTCCCATCCAAGTGGTCCCAAGATCTCGTCCTCCTTGGCCACGGTGGTCTTGAGATCTGCACTGAAGTAGTATAAGATCAAGGACAGCATGGGATTCTCGGCCATCTGCACCTGCATTTTGCATGGGGCATGCCGGCCGCGTTCCTAAAATGGGGGTACCCAAAAATGGATGGTTTATAATGGAAAATCCTATCAAAATGGATGATTTGGGGGTACCCCTATTTTAGGAAACCTCCATATGAATGTGAGAGGCTGTCAAAAACACCATGATGGCTGAAATGCTCAGTAAAGTCCTGAAACAACTCATCCAAACAATGTGGTAAACCCAATAATGAACCATCCACAAAATCACCAGTTCCATGGGTGGTACAAGCTACCCCCAAATGACCGGTTTATGGCATTGGGTCTACTCACAGTAACTCATCAACCATGTTTAGATCCAGCAGTTCCAGCCAAGAACACTATCTATATAATCATAAATTCTGATTGCAAACCTCATGAAAATAGATTTCTCATAAAAATACATCACTAAGTAACTCCTTAAGTAACTCATAAAAGATTGTAACCTCATAGAAACCTCCTTAAGTAACTCATCAAAATACATCACCAACCGTGTCTTTCTCCACCATGTTCCACCCTATCTCCACCCCATCTCCCCACGGTCCCACCACGATTTCCAGGTTGTCGTCTTCCGTCAGCTCCGCTGCGGTGATGGGCAGCGTGGTGGACCAGTGGAGCTGGACATTCTCGGGGAAGCAGATGAAGACCGGTTTCTCATGGAAGACGCTTTGCCCGTTGTAGACCACCTGGAAATCTGGTGGAGGGCGATGGGGGATGGTTAGGTGTTTCCTCCAAGAAACCATGGAGGTTTTTGGGGGGGTTAAACAAAAATGGAGGTCGGAACTGTTCACCAAGAATGGGATAAATGATGATAAGCTATCAAACCTTGGCTGAAGCCAGATGTATATTAATATCATACACCGTTCCTCCCGTCCAATGAAATACTGGATCCATGGTTCACTCAGACTATTTGATATATCTTTGGGGGAATAGTTGAAATGAATAGGAAACTAAAGATTTAAATCTTTAACTTTGGGGGTCAATGGGAACTGCAATGGCGATAGAATGGGGGAAAATGGCAGATAACTATCGAATTTAACGTCTCATGAACATCCTATGTATTTACTTTGGATTCATTGATATATGTATTGCTCAATTCAATTAGAGAGAGAGAGAGAGAAAGAGAGAAGAAGAAATCCGACTGCACCGTTCCTCCAAGACATGGGGACGGGTCAAGCATTCGGTAGACCCCCACACCAGGCTGCCCTGCTATCATGAGAAAACCTGGTGTATCCCAATGGTATCCCTGTTATATCCCATCCGCATAATCGCAAAGACCCCCTGTTTGTTCCCAAATATGTGTAAATCTTCCACTAAACCCTGGTTTCGGAGGGTGGGTGCTTGATATTAAGGGCAAGGGATTCATCATAGTTGGCTAGAAACCATCAGATCCCCTTTTTTCATATCCCATTCAAGCACCATTAAAAGATGGGGATTTTTCACGATCTGCTGCAGGTCATCCACATCCACGCCTGCCACGCAAACATGGCAGCTGGAAAGCGGTGAATGCACTTTTTCAGATCCTCACAACGTTGGAGCAGTGGAAAAAATTCATGCGATTTGGCGCCCCTCAATGAGGAGTAAATTGAAGGGACATATATCAGAGATACATGGCGGATACAAAATTGCATGGTATAGAATCATATAGATGTATACATGTGGGTATGGGTCAAAATTGGGTACCCCAAGAAATGGATGGTACATACTAAAAATAGGCTAAGTCATCTGAGGTTACCAGATCTTTAAATTTGACTCATACCCATGTTCATGCCTAGCATCAGAAATTCCAAGGTCTTCGAGGTCTGAGATTGGGGGGAAAAACGAACGACTTGTGGCGATGCTAATAAAAGGAATATGATGATTAATTAGGAGAACATGGGGAATAATTAGGATCCCAATACTGACTAATTGGGGGAAAAATGGTGGAAGTACTTGCAACTTATAGATGAAATAATGGGGATAATGAGATACATTTCACCAACAGTATGATATTTGGGTGCATAGGACACACAAAAGATAATCACCAGTGGGAATGGGGGTATAATGGGGATATGATTGCGGATATACAACCAACTCAATGTGATGTTACCCCCATAAGTCAATAGGAAAATATTATGATGAATCACCACACTCATAAGTTGATCTATAGGCCCCATCAACTATAGTTCTATACCCCATAAACCCTGGTGAAGTAAGTGAACAAGGCAAATTACTTGGGGTCTGCACTTCGACTAACAAGTTGCTATATGCCCATAGTTATAGGGGGCCACATGGCTATTTTCGTCAAAACCCTGGTACCTTCTGTTCACCCCAAAATAGCTGGGATTCATGGATGTTCATCCCCATATCAACCCCATTCCCATCCCCATATCAACTTATGGAGCTTATTAAAATGCGTGTACCCATGAGAGCAACCTCTGGCCTGCACTCCCAAAGTGCCCACCTTGCACTAAACGGGGGACCCTACAGACAAAGCCACTTGGTGGCCCTATCCAACCTTGACCCGATCCATAATTATCATTCATTTCCACCACAAATAAACAAACAAATAAATAAACCAATAGATTAATAAACAAATAAATAATTATGTATATACATGTATATATATATTAGATTCCTACAATACTAATTCATCCATGATCTGTCTTGCTTATATCCCTATTTTCACCGATGCTTCTCCGTTACGGACCCGCCATTGATCGCACCTGGTTGGGCGTCGCCAGCTCGTAGACCAAGCGCAACTTGCCCTCCGCGCCGTAGTCCAGTCGGATGCACCAGTTGAAGTATTTGCCCACCACGATCCTTCGACGGAACCCCGGCTTCGAAGGTGGGCCAACTCGACATGGACATGAGACTTTTTGCTAGGTGTGCCATATTCATAAGTGTATGTACATGTATATGTATGTATATATATATATATATGTAGAGAGAGAGAGAGAGAATGATGTCTATAGTGTGGGCAATGGGAGTGATTTTCGTTGCTGGTGTTTCTTCTCTACCGTATTTGGAAAACTGTTCACATGTGTATGTATATAGAGATCTGTGTGTGTGTGTGTCTGTAGTCAGACATATAAGATGAGCAAACGAGCAAGAAAAATCTTTCGTTGATTCATTCAGTCAGTCAGTCAGTCAGTCAGTCAGTCAGTCCTTCATTCATTCCATTTCATTTGATGTCATTTCATGTCAAGGCAGGCGCCTCACTTCACGCCCCTACAAAGGACTCACTTCACGCCCCGGACCACTTTCTACATACGTCCCACACTTTGGCGGCTCACTTCACGCCCCTCACATTTACTCACTTCATGCCCCTGACACATAACACTTTGGTGGGGGGTGGGGTGGGGTGGGGACTTGAAAACGTTCCTGGCGCGGTAGTAGTAGTAGTAGTAGTAGTAGTAGTAGTAGTAGCAGTAGCAGTAGCAGTAGCAGTAGCAGTAATAGTAGTAGTCGTATTAGTAGTACAACTAACTCTTATCCATAGTCCAAAAAACTCTTATCCATAGTCCAAAATCAGAGGAGCACGAAGCGAGGCATGAGCAGGGGCACGAAGCGAGGCATTTGCAGGGGCACGAAGCGAGGCGTCGGCCGCGTGAGTGGTATCCAAGAGCTATACCCATCCTTGCCCTTGTCTCCAACAAGGTCCCAGCCACAATTACAAGGCTGTTCTTTCCCAGCAAAACATTTCACACGAATTCAAAAAATCATTCCCCAGCACACCCAGCATATTTGACAAGTTCCGACATTTCAATATCAAGTTCAATTCTTCTATATTCAATTGTTGATCAATGTGTCACGTGTCATTGAATTGTTTGAATAACACATGTTTTTTGAGTATGTACCACCGCAGTAGGCCCATGCAAATGCTGCAGGTGGCTGCTTCCATGCACGACAACACCCTGCGTCAGGTGAGGCGGGTGGCTGAGAAGGCGCGGAGGAAAGACCCAGGGTCGTCGGCAGCAGCAGTTTGTTGATTGAGGCATTTCGTGTTGGATGATGGAAATTAGACATGATGATGATATGATGGTGATGGTGATGCTGATGGCGATGCTGATGCTGATGATGATGATGATGATGATGATGATGATGATGGGTGCAGGTTTGTTCATCATGAATATTCATGAATATTCTATATTCATATGAATGTGGAACAAAATCTCAAACTTTGAAATCTATGATTGGTGGTTCCGGGCTGCAAGTGTTGGCTTTGCGGAGGAAGAGGAGACGGAAGCCGATGTTTTGGGTTTGCTGGAATTTCGCGAGTGTGAAATGCGGCAGCTGGAGCTCTCTTTGGGAGAGTCTGTTACTTGGCTCAGGGAGGGCCATTGGATGGCATTGCCATTTCTATCATTTGATCATGATTTAAGCATATTTAATCTACCCTCAAGCCTGCGTTTGAAGCTTTGAAACCCACCAGAAAAGCCAGCGGTCTGAAGTGCAAAGCAACACTTTACCTCGAAACCGTGTTTGACAGCTCAGAAGCTTTTGGAACGCATTGGTGACCAATTCTGTACACCCATGGCATGCCTGGCTTGCCATAGCTTGCCTTTTTGTAGCCCAGCCTCGGAAGCTGAGGGTACAGCGGGTGTACAGATGGGCGACAATCGTTTCTTGCCACAGAATCGGGTCGGCTTGATCTTTTGAACCTGAAGTTTAGCGAAGTTAAACCATGTTAAACTGTTAAACCATGTTAAACCTCACATCCTAGTCCTAGTAATCCTAGTATTTCATTTTGATTGGTTCATTTTGTGTGTGCAACTGCTATGAAGATGGTCCGAAATTGTTGGTGCCCAGTGACCTCAGGTGCGAGTATAGCTGGACCAGGCAGCTGTGGCAGAAGCTTGAGCACATTTGCATCCGGTGTGATGTTTTCGAGTTTCCTTTTTATTGTGACATATTGTTACATATTGTACAAAGGATCTATACCAGGCAGTTCTGTTGGTTTATTTTTAGGGAACTCAATCACACTTGCGATATCTTGCGATGATAATCAAAGAGCATCAGAATCAGATGGGCTGCTCTTTTGTACCACACAAAGGCATGATCCAATTTGTTTTCTTCCTTACAGTACCAACACCATCCAACACCCGAGTCGCAGCGCCCGCTTGTCACCTAACCAGACTGTGCAACTAATTCGGCCAATCCAATGCAGGGGCAGAGCTGCTGCACTCCGCGCCTGACATGGCAGAGCTTCTTGGCCAATGAGATGATGTGATAGGATGTGATATGACATAATGTCAAAGTGTTATATATTGAATGTAAATGTAAATCATATAAATCACATTATATATATATAACACCTGCAATAGTTTTTCTTATATATATATATATGTGTGTGTGTAACACATACACGCATACCTGTAACATGTTGGTTTCTCCAAGTTTTAACATGTTGGTTTCTCCGAGTTTTAACATGTTGGTTTCTCCGAGTTTCTCCAAGGTTGTGGCTTGTAAGAATGCCATTTTGCACCTCTGTCATCAAGACTCAGTGCCACATCCACAAGCACAACACATTGTGGCGGCAAGGTATATAAAGATATATAAAGATACACTGTATACATACATACTGTATATACATATACATGCATATACGCAGGATTCTAGGTACAATACCGGGTTCTTCAAAAAAACAGCAATCAACAGGAAACCACATAGATACCCAAATTACCTCCGCAACCCCCACCTTCAATGTTGTGATCGGAAGTGCCAAACACCATCAGCAGAAATGGCTGTTATTTTTGAAAGCCGCCAAGCACAAAATTCAGAAGACCACATTGACTTGGGGGCCGGGGGCAACATGACGTGTATGGTCTTGTACTTGATTGGATGGCTGTTATTTTTGAAGAACCCGGTATCTATTTTGCTAAGTTGGGGGCACTTGACCTTTGCCATGTGATGTTCGTGATGTCGTGGACTTGTTGCAATCGAAACCTGAGTCTGTCTCTGTGAGTTTCCTGCAGCGGGGTCAACGTAACGTACCTTAAGCAGATTAGTTATATTGTTCGGTGATGTTTATTGGTGTTGAACCTTCAGATTTATGCCGTGCATGCTGGCATGTGTAGAACTAACTCATGCTTTCGTACACGCAGCAAAGCAAGACCAAATTTGAGAGAGAGAGAGAGAGGTCTGCTCATGGAAGCCTAGCAGCGGAAAGCTCCAAATTCAGGCTGCGATCCCTTCTCAAGGAGCTTGGCCAGATCGCTCGCAAACATGGCACTGCACAAACTGTTTCTTGGCAACGAACCATTTGTGTTTCTTGAGTTTTGGGATGTGAACTGAAATTATTTGAAATCAAGTTGCATTGTTGATGGCTCCGGAATTTGGTGAGCTCAGCCTTTTGCGTAAGCCTCTCTACGAAACAATAGAAATTTGACTAAGGAGCTAAGTCAACAGCAGCAGCGCACCCGAGATTTAGCGCATCGTTTGCAGCAGCTTGAAGACGAAAGCGCTCAGCATCAAAACTCGGAGGCTGATTGGATCACATAGAGAGAGTCACAGGGATCCGAATGGATGTTTTAGACAGTCAGACTCAAATGGTGGCAACCAAAGTACCGAATCCATCCAAATCCTCAAAATTGTATTGATGGTTCAGACATGAAATGTCTTAAATGTCTTCATATGAAATGCAGTCTAATTGGATGTTCAGTTTAGCACAACAAATGAGTTTTATTTCAATTTATTTCGCAGACTCCCCTTGCAGGAACCTTGAGTTCATTTGAGTTCCCTTACAGTTCCCTTTCTATCTCTTTCTATCGACGTGTGCCAGGCCATGGCACTGGCAGAATTTCGCACACGACATGAGGAGGAAAGAGATGCAAGAGACAGAGCAAGAGACAGACATAGTCGTGGTATTCAGGTCATATTGTCATAACGTTGTCATAGTTGTTTCTCAGCGATTCTTGCGTGGGTTTGACAAACATACTGCAAGTCATTGGAATGCAGAGGGGCAATCGATCCAGGCACTGTGTAGGGCTTCCTGTGAGAGTCACCTTTCAGGGTCTTTTCTCCCTGATTTTCAAGGCTGATACAATTGGAGAGTATTGCAAGCTTCGCACGAGCTAGACTCAACAGCGACGGAATGGAAAAAAAAAACATATAATAATATAATGTTGTGTATTTTATATTCTTGCACACGTGATTCCTCCAGCCAAACATGTCAGACCTCTCTTTTTTGGACTGGCAATCGATTCCGATTCTACCCGAGAGATCCCGAGAGGAACTGCACTATAGTTCTGAGCTGCACGAACGTTCACATAGCCAGTCAATGCCGCTGGGAATCCTGGTAGATCCATGTAAGTCCGACTACGGAACAAGTGGTTTGGTATATACGAAGCAGATGGCTTTCCAGCTATTGCTACCACTTGATGGAATGAAAATCTTGCATATAAGGAGGCACTATCTATGTCTGAAAATTCACATAGCAGTTCCCTGTTGCGCCGTGCATGGGAGAGTTACCCGCAAAGGCGACTCCAAAGTGCCCAAAGATGCTGAATTTGCTGATCCCAAGCTTTGTTTTCCGGGCCAATGGACATAAGGCCTGCTGCAGGGACTGCTGCAACAAGCGGGGCAGAGGTTCCCAAGGGAGCAGACCGGGAAGCTGCAACCTGGCAAAACAATAACGCGTCAGTACAGAAAGCACGCACATGACATTCCGTGTCTTAAAAGGAAGTGTATCTGTATTTTCTATGTATTTTTGTGTCTTTTCTTCAAGCTGCGGATCACCAAGTCAGCAAGTGCCGACCAGTGTTGCAATCATACCAAGGCAGAGGCATTCTTGGAAATTCTTGCATTGCATGCATGACTTTGCTATTGTTTTTCGGATACAGTAGATCTAGGCTCTCTTGTTCAAAATGTATTAGGGTGCTATGTGAAGCTGTCAAGGCGTCCCTGTGATATGGCCAGCTCTGATTGAGTTGTTCGACCCTGTTGGACCCTTGGCACTTGGCACCAAGGCAGAATTGCAGACTCGACTGGTTTCCCTGCGAAGCCGGGCTGCCACCATGCTGAAGGCAAGCTTCCAGTCGAGTCAGCAGTAGCAACTTGAAAGACAAAGCCCTACTGTACACTGGCATCACTGGAGAATCCTGTTCCAGCGTCACATTTGGATGAGGAGGAGAACGAAGCCACGACGAAGCTTGCAAAAATGCAGCAGGCAGTCAGTAGCCGATGGCGAGAGAGAGAGAGAGAGAGAGAGCACGAGAGAAGTGTCTTGTTCCCCCTTCAATTTCCGCGCAGAGACATCCATAATTTCATAATACAAGCGCGAACATGTTAGGAATATCATAATATCCAGCAATTTTCCCTGAGAGTCTCGACTGACGATTCTTCGGATGGGTTCGGTTTGAACTGGCGTGCCCGTTTTTTCGAATGCCTAGCCAGGCGGAAATTGGTTTCTTGATCTTTCTTGGATGATTACAGTTACAGTGGGGCATGAAGTCACGATATCTTTTGATTTGGGAGGCTCCCTTTGATTTTTGACTGCACTCTAGATTTTCATCCTCCCAGTCAGGAGGAGAACGAAGCAGCTGCAAAGCTTTCCAAATTGCAGCAGGCACTGGAGATGGCGATGGAGATGACAGATGTTGTTTCTGCAAGGCTTCAAAGATAGTTTGCATATGTGTGCATTTCCTCATGTTGTGGCGCTCGTTGCGCTAAACTGATTGGAACTTGACTACTGTTGGCGATCCGAGAATCTAATGGGCGGAGTAAGGCAAAATGCTTCCCATAGTCAGCGAATGTTTGTGAGTATGTATTCATTATATACCTTTGCGTGCGCATATTATATCTATACCTATATAGTGTGTGATACGTATATCTGTGTGTGTATGCAGGGATGTGTGTGTGTGTGTGTTTAAGTCGGGAAGGAGCAGGATTGAACTTTCTTCACTCTCCCAGAAAGTGGGCGCAAATCCCATGATCCTGTACTTGTCAGGAGGAGAACCAAGCAGCTACCAGGTTGTCTGAAACGCAGCAGGCAGGGGCATTCTATTTTGACACTTCATAGCAAGCACAAACGATTTCAGACTTCGCCACAAACTCTGTTTAGGGCTAGGGAACTCATCAAGAATTGCCCCAAGGTCGGGTGTTATTTGGGATTTAGCATTCCTGATTCTGTTCCTGATTCGCAAAACCACCGCGTTTGCTTGCTTCTTCCCGGGGCCTCCTCTCTCCCTCACTTTCTGTGCTCCCTGTTTCTTTTGTGGGTACTTCTGTGCACATTGTGCACTGCATGCATCAGACATGAGCAACCTGCAGAATCTACACTGTAGCTGTCCCAATTTGCACAACTGCTGTCTGCTCATTGCCTTCTTTGCTAGTGATCCAGGATTCTATGCGTGGATGTATGCAACATGTTTCAATACTTTTGTTGGGAACGTGTGTGTTTGTGTGTGTGCAGCTCTGTTCCCAACAGTTTAAACATCGCTGAGTTGTAGAGTTTGAGCAGGGGGTGGCAGCAGGGACCAGAGTCTGCCTTCAGCGAAGACATTCTGAAACCCTGGTGAAGCATGACTTGATCAGTCATGTGTACCTGCTACAATTTTAATACAATTGTGGTATTCTCTTGTTCGCAACAATCGCTGCACGGCTGGCATAATCTGAACAGCAACCAAGCCAATATCTAAAACTGGCATGCCGTAAACCAAGCTATCTTAGTCAAGTTGCAAATCACGGGCTAGGAGGCGCCATTGGATCCTGATTACATTGATTATATATACTATATATATATGCAGGAATCAAGCACTCAGGAAAGACCAAGCGAGACACGACCATCATGTCGACTCAAGCGTGTTTGTGTGTGTGTGAGTTTGGACTAAGAATTGAATCCACTTTTTCAGGGAGGGCGCAAAATCCATGATCCTGTACTTGTCAGGAGGAGAACCAAGCAGCTACCAGGTTGTCTGAAACGCAGCAGGCAGGGGCATTCTGTTTTGATATTTCATAGCAAGCACAAACGACTTCACCACAAACTCAGTTTATGGCAGGGGAACTCATTCAAAATTGCCTTAAAATCAAGCTGGATAAACCAGCAAGAAGATAGGAAAGCAAGTAAGCAACAAACGATTTGATCACCGTACGTGTGTGTTCCTAAATTCACGAACAGAAAGAGTACTGGGGTATCAGCTAGGCTGAATCGACTTACACCTTCGCAGAGGGATATCACCATCGCATATTTCCCATTGATGTAGACAGTATTGGCCCAACCCTCAAGTCATAGCGCAGATCCATGACCCTGGACTTGTCAGGAGGAGAACCAAGCAGCTACAAGGCTGTCTGAAACGCAGCAGGCAGGATCATTCTATCTTTGAGACAGCGAAGATGATCGAATCGAAGACGTGGGTTTTTTATGTTCTTTATTTTGTATATGTTTCTTTTCTCACTCACTGGACACTTGGCATTTCCAGATTGCGAGTAACTTCTTCCCGGTTCACATGTTAGAAGTTGCGTTTCACTGCTCTTGATACTCGAAGAACTTAGTCTATGTGTTTGGTTCGGTTCGATGGAGGCTGGTAGTTTTGCAGACGGGCTTGGGCAAAGTCTCAACTGCAAACCAGTTTTTCATGGCTGCGCCAGGCTATCTCGAAGGCTCAGGAAGTTACTTGCCTCATTGTCTGGTCTGGGATTTGACTAGGACTTAGTATAGATTTCAATGATTTTCAATGCATACATGTGCATGTACAGATTGTACAGTTTCAATGAAATAGACCGTATGGAACCCTATAGGCAGGTGTGAGTGTCCTATTTGCAAAGGCCAGTGAATCAGGCAGACAGGCGGCCAAAAGGACATCCAAGCAGAGAAGGATAAAGTAATTATATAATGCACCAGACGAAACTAAATACAATGATAAAGGATGAGAAAGTTATACATATATATGTGTGTGTATATATGTATATACACTATTTCATACTCGTGTTTGCAAAATGTCATCATGCATTGGGTGCTAACAGCACTGTTGCAGCACCATGGCAATTCGCCCCAAGGCACAGGCGCAAGCCAGACTCAAAAGCCAAGCCGTCAAGGAGAAGGCTGGAATGATATGAATGATATTATTTAGCATTCTTGGCAATATTGCCATCCAGCTATGCATGTAATTATGTGAATACATGTGAATACTATAATCCCTTCCCCCTATTACTAAACCTCCCCCAAATAATAAAAACATATAAAAACTAGGGTCCATCTCCAATTTTGGAAAATTTGTGGTTGGCCAATTTGACTTTTAATTGATCCCATTTAAAAAACAATTTAAAAATAAACCTACCATTTGTGGGTTTCACCCCCTAATAATAAAAACTAGTCAACCCCGGGGTGTTTATTATTAGGGTCCCCTGNTTAAGGTCTGGCGCTTACTATTAGGGATCCGCTTCGAAATCCAATTTTTTGCAACGTATTCATTGCGTTTTAAATTGAGATTTAATTGATTTTGAAATCAAGAAAAATAGTTTTTAGTATTAAGGTCTGGCGCTTACTATTAGGGATCCGCTTCGAAATCCAATTTTTTGCAACGTATTAATTGCGTTTTTAATTGAGATTTAATTNTATTAAGGTCCGAAGTTTACTATTAGGGTCCCCCCTAATAATAAATACCCCCCTAATAATAAAAACTACCTGAGGTGTTTATTATTAAGGGGGGGGTGGTTTAGTATTAGGGGGAAAGGATTATTCATGCAATTAGTGTCAATGTGTGTGTGTGTGTGACACCCCTACTATATTACATTATATTACTACTGGCAAATCTATTGCTTTTATAGGTGGCACATGGTATGCCAGACCAAGACCTATTTTGAGCCTCCTGCCCGTAGAGACCCGCAGGCTACCTCCAAAGTTGAGGAAGCAGCTTGACTCGGAGTCAAGGGATCGGGTGTGCAAACTTGAGCATGAAGCCCGGGGAGAGATAAGCCTTTCTCAAAAGCTTTGATGGATTTGAACGGACCACCGGACCATCTCAGATTTCAAGCTGCTGGTCCATCTCCTCAATGTATGACAACGAATTGGCATCTCCTCAGTGTCTCCTGCAAAAGGCCTCGAATTCCACCATGTGCTTAGAAACTGTTGAGTTCGAAGCCAGATTATCATTAGCAGCATAAACACTTGTCTATGCGAAAAACTAAGGCCATGTCGGCCAATGAGCCGAAGAAACAGAAGCTTGTCAGCAAATCAAGGTTTTCAAGTCTTGACCGTCTTGATCTTAAGGAAAGAAGGACTAGAAAAACTGGACCAAGATTAGTTTGTGATGGTCCTGCACATCTATCCCTGACACAAGGCATGAAAGGCTGGGGAAAGCGGAGGCAGAAAGTTCCAAGAAGGGACACCAGAAAGTTGCCACCCGGCATGAACTGACTGCAGAGGGTGGGCTGTGCTAAGCGGTTTGACTAATTGCACGTGTTGGCTTTCTGCTAGCTCTTATCGCCCGGAAGCACGATCCCGGAGCAAACGGTTTTGCATATGCACCTCTGGAGTAGTGAAATCTGTTCCTGCCTATATACTCATGACAATGGATTTTCTTTGATCATATTGGACCGTGTTAGACCCATATTCAAAGGCTGACTTTTTGGCCAGGCTGAAGAGCAAGCCCAACTGAATGTGAACTGCAGTGAAGCCACAAGCCAGAAGAAGGCAAGCTCCCAGCAGCTCCCATTAGCTCCTAATTGGTGCAAGCTAATTGCCAGTTGTTGCATGGCATAGGCGGGAATTCTGCTGAAAATCAGGCTATGCGTGGATGCAAATTCCCATGTTTCTCAATCACTGTCGACCGACATCATCCCATCATTCCTATAGCATCCTATAGCTGAGTTTGAAGCCAGAAAGTTACCCAGTGATGCCCTGTGAGGAAGAAAACCAAGCCGCGAGACTTTCAGAGACTCTTAAGGTGCAACAAAAGTGCCCAAGCCGTGAAATCAAGCATTCAGGGCAATGTGGGATGGATTAAGCTTGATCTGCTTTTTTGTAGTGTAGAAAGTGTGCTGTATGACTGTATAACTATATACATGTTGTGTATAATATACATACATACGCAACACACGTGATATATTACGAGAGAGTAGTTATAGAAGAAAGTAGTTGACAAGGCATCTACCAACCCTTCGGATGTTGTTCATTGCGGCAGGTCATCGCTAAAGCAGAGGCTGCAACTGACCTCGCACCTTGCCTTGGAGCCCTTGTTTGCAATTTCTTGGACATTGAGGCCTGCTAAGCGGTTCTCAGATGTGTCAGCTGTTAATATTTAGCAATAATGGAAGAATGGAGTTCAGTTGCCCAATGCTGTCCCCAAATGCTACGATTTGTGTTTTTCAATGTGCTTTTTGAGTGTTTTTTGAATCCTTCTGGCCGCTCTAGCCATTGTCTTTGTAAAGCAAAGCAGCTCAATGTCAAAGTCCAAGCCAACATCGATAAGTCCCTCTGCCAGAAGTCACCAAGGCATCAGCGAAGGAGCAGCTTGGCATAGTAATATGAGTCGGTATAAGTCGCCAATGTCAGCACTGCAGCACCACATGATCAATTTCCAGGTGATGCTTCATGTTCTACAAGTCGATTCAAGCGTTTTGCTGCTTCCAATGCTGAAAGCTGTTCTTTCTACAAGAGCTTTGGCATGGTTGGCGCACTTGACAGAGTCAAACCCTAAAAATTCAAAGCTCTTCTACCTTCCTAACCCCTGCATGTCCTTGCATGTACTGGTATGTGAGGCATGCCAAGCACAGGTGCAACATGAGCTGTTGTTGGCATGTAGCAACATAGCAAGTTTGAAGCCTAGCTTAGCGACTTAGTGAAGGCGTTGCCGATTTGCATTTCTTCCATAAAGCGAGCCCTTTTGGATCAGAGAATAACACGAGAGCTGATGCAGGTTGTTTTTTGCCCTTTTTGGCCAGGCTGAAGAGCAAGCCCAACTGAATGTGAACTGCAGTGAAGCCACAAGCCAGAAGAAGGCAAGCTCCCAGCAGCTCCCATTAGCTCTTAATTGGTGCAAGCTAATTGCCAGTTGTTGCATGGCATAGGCGGGAATGCTTTCTTCGGAATCATGCAGCCTTGTCATTCTCAGTTAACGCTTATGGACTTGTTTGAACATCATCTATGTGCCTCAGATCTGGCTAGGTGTTTGTAGTATTGCTGTGCCCCAGGGGGAGAAGCCAACAGCGGCGAAGCGTTTCGAGATCCCGAAGGTGCCACACATGCCTTTGATGTTGCGCATATTTGCCCAAAATTCAGGGCCTTCCTGGTTCTGTACAGGAATGAATGCCTTTTCCCTAGTGGCTGCGTCTTTTCGCATAAACAATATATTAAAATTGAAAATCCCTTAGGGATCTTGTTCTTGAGAATCAGACAACCCGGGATGTCCAAAACCCTATGATTCTTTAGAGACTTATATACTTGGTGCATCTTGGTGCACTATTGATGGAATGCCGTTCTGTAGAAAAGATGTGGATTTTGATTCTTCGAGAAATTTGGTTTTGGCCACAAGGATTTTGATGCTTGAAGGATTTTGATGCTTGAAGGATTTTTCTATATACCCCTTGACTTGCGTTTTGATTTTAAAGGATTTCTTTTATACCCCCCTGGCATCCCTCTAAAGAATCCAGGGGTCCATGTCGAGCCTGAAATTAAAGAGGGATGTATTATGATGGCACATGATTTGACATGATTTGACATGTTAGTTTGCTGGATTCAAACTCTTGCAGAACCGGCAGAACCCCCAAATCCCCCCACCTAGTCTCCTGTGTCCCCATCCATTGCCTCCCTTGTGACCAACTTGTGACCAACCAGAACTCCAATACTCTCCATGGAGTCAGAAAGAAGGCTCCTGTTTCCCACCCAGCGCTCAGGCCTCCTCGAAAGAACCAGCAAAAGGGCAGAAGCTTCACAGCAGTCAGATCTGCTTCCATGCAAGATTGAATCATGTTGATGTATATTGAGTCATTCTTGCCTATGTTGGCTGGCGTTCATTGATTACAAACGCGTCAGCATAGGCTGCCCAAAGTGCTTGTTGATTGATCCTGACCACATGTTTGCACCGGCTCTCTTCAAGGCACCAACTAGAAGTGAAAGCAGAAGCACAAATGGCTCAGCCAACCAAGGAGGACTGGGGTGGCTTGCTTGGACCGGAGCCGGTCACAAGGTTCTCAGTCATTCCATGTTGTTCGGACAGCCTGGAAATGTCATTCTTTGCAAGAGAGATTTGCACAATTAATGCATGAGGATGCGTGAGGCATAGGTTGAGAAGCATTGAGAGCAAGAAAGATGAAAAGAAAGTCATCAACAACAACAACAACAACAACAACAACAACAACAACAACAACAACAGCAGCAACAACAACAACAACAACAAAAACAAAAACAAAAACAACAAAAAAAAAAACAACAACAACAGCAGCAGCAGCAACAACAACAACAGGCCCCCCTGAACTTTATCGGATTTGCACTTCGTGGAACCGCTGTCGCAAGCAAGTCTCACTGTTGTTGCGGCAGTGGATGATGGCCTTGCGCTCATGACCGTCTCGCTTCATGTCGCAGGACCAGGATGCAGATGCCGCCAAGAACAACAAGGTCAAACCATGTAACCACTGAGTTGGATGAGTCTGGGATGACTTCCAAGACCAGATGTCAATGTTGTGCTTCATGGTGACATGGCCAGTGGCATCCACTTTGTGTCTCCTTGGGTTCACTTGGCCAGTGGAATCCAATCGAGTCTTCCACAAACAGCTGGAGCAGCAGGCCTTGCTGAGAAAGCTCCGGCAGCAACTTGCGGAAGAGGAACGGAAGCTAAGGCAGGACGCAACAGGTATTGGCGGTATTGAGTTGGAGTTCCTTGGGCATAAAACTGCCACATGGGAGCCTCAGGTTTGCCTGTCACTCTTCCAGGTCGGCGCTGAAACGATTGGAAACATGTAGTGACATCACAGAAAAATCTTCAATATCGGCTCAAGATGGCTAGATGGCTGTGCAACACGCTATGTGCTAAAACTCTGTCGGCAAGTGTGCTTGCCGTGCTGGCATGTGGGTTGGTGTTGTTTGCTCCACTTGACGATCGCCCGCGTCATGTACAGCTGCAACCAGATCCAACTCGGAACAAGATCCAGCTTCAGAAGCTTTGCCAAGAAAGGGGGCTCAGAGTCTTGACTGAGCAGATTTTTTATGAGGCAGATTGAGGCACTCTGTTGCAGCTAACGCGCCCACCAACGGGCATAACACTTCGGGTTTGTGTCATGTCCTAGGGTCTTAGATTGTGAGTTTTAAATGGCATTGTTATGTGTTCCTGCATTTCGCGGCGCATTGTCAAATCGGAGGACTTAGTGGCACGAAGGCCCAACTGGCAGAGAGACTCTGGGCCTTTGACAAGGCAACACAGCTTCTGGAGACCAATGCGTTGGAAATACAGAGACTGGATGACTTGAGGTCACTCGCCTGCACAGAGTTCCTGCACACTTTGCGATCAGGTTGATTCATGCGTTTTTGACATGCGTTTAGGAATGATTCAATTTTAATCATGTGTTTTTCAATTGTTTTTCAATGTCCTACTTTTTGTTTTGGTTATATTTGGATAGATTATGTGCTTCTATTTCATTTGGTGAAGAGCCTGAACCATGACTGAAGCATCCAAAAGCTGTCCAGATGGCCTGTGCCTCGCTGCAGGGTCCTGTGGGGCCTCCTTTGTCCCAGACGGTCCAGCGAAAGTTTGGAACTGGTCGAAGTGATCGGACGTCTCAAGGGATTTCTCACGGCAAATGGTGCTCCTCAACCTGGCTCACAGGCAGGAATGGGAATGTTGTGACATGGATTTGTTGAATTTTGATGAATTTTGTTGAAATTATTTGTTGGAATGGATGTTTGAGTCACAGGACCAGGGAGCTGTCAACCGTTTGTATTAGGCAAACTGTATGTATATCTCTTTGATTTCGCCCAGGTGGACGGCCACAAGCGGGAAAGACCACTCCAGCAAGCACGTGCCAGACAGATTGGTTTCATGATGGCTATGGCAAAGCATTGTTCCTTGGCTCTTGTCCTTTTGGCAGCATATCTGGAAACCAAATGAAGAGAGAGAACCCAGCACACCAACATGCTGGCTCACCATGCAGACTTGCTTACAATCAGCCTCATGGTGCCCGGAGAGGAAAAAGCACATGAAAAAGATACGATTGGGGGTTGATTTGGTATCCAATTGCGTGGTCAGGAATGTAAAATCCAGCATTTTGCACGTCAGGCGCCTGTAAGATTACACTAACCATATAGAAACAGTGCCGGTTCCAGAAGGACGGAACACAGCATCCGTAAGCTAAATGCATGATTTGATGAATGATTTGTCATCAACGAAACGATCGGTTTGTTTGTTTTGGGCATGTTTTCTCGGCAGATGCGTGCATCTCATTCTTGAGGTCAAACATCCTTGAGGCAAACCTTTGCGAACCAACCTTGAGAGATTGCCACGGCTTCATCGCTTGGTCCCATAGAGGACTGAGGACCAGAAGGTTTCATGGAGTGCCCATTTCGGGATGGATCGATGAGAACAAAAGGTGGAGACTGGCGAACACGCGCTCCTGATTTGCCTTGGCCACACCACCCAGCTTCGTTGTCGGACTTTGTATATAAATCGCAGGTAGTGAATGGACAAAGTCCAGCCAACACCGGTCGCTACCCGTCGCGTGGAAAAGGTGCTTTCGTTTCATGCAGTATGCTAATAAATGCCAACTTATTTTCACGGCAAGAGATGGCAAATTCTAGATTCTATAGATGTGACATCATTGGCGTACAGTGTGTGTGCGCCAGCCTCAAGATGCTACACTCAAACGGTGAAAAGGGAGACACAGACCATCAGAGACCCCCACTTTCTTGAATCGAAATTTTGACTGAATGGTGCATGTGTTTACTATTGTGTGCCTTCCCGCCGCCATCAGGCCCAAGAAATTCACATTTTTAGAGCTCAATGGCAGACATTGGTGACGAACATCGTCGCGTTGCCATAGTAGCTGGGCGAGACGCATGTGCCAACATCGAAGCTGCGAGCCAAACCAAATGTGAGGCTACAATTCGAGTTGCAATGAAGGACTGGTGCTCACGTTCACGACAGTGTCATGCCACCTGCATGTTGCGACAATTCTACACTCAAACTGGAGATTGGCGCTTCAAGCAAAGAGCAGATCGCTGTGCTGGCCGTTGTGTGGCATGGGATTTGTGCCAAGAAGGAGTTTCGAATTCAGCCGAATGGTGGCATGGATGGCAGTTTGTCAAGAACCAAGACATTGACATGAAAATCCTTGGGTTGCATGCCAAGCACTGCCCTTTGAGTGGACTACGAAACATCTTCGAGCCTTCTTACATGCTCCGGTGCAGTGCTGTTGTGCTGAAGAGCTCAGAGAACTCTCTCTCCGTTGCATCCCAAAGATTGCGCAAATACTTCACTGAGATCTCTACAGCAGATCTGAAGGAAGTGTGGCCAGCCCGGCAAAATGAGTACGATTGACCTGGGCGTTTGTTTTTTTACGTTCGGTATTCTCTAATATTTTTCCATGATGAGTGGGGTGTAAACATACTTGTGGTAGATGATTAGTTTCAAAGCATCTGGTCGGTGCGCGCGGTTTCTACATGTTTCTACCGTTTTGCAATAGAGAGCTCGAAAGCAAATGTATCAACATGATTCAACATGGAGGTTTTGGCACGAAGTCTCAGCAAGCTGCATAAACCTGCTCAAGCTTTCCAATGTGTGTGAGCAGAGTTTTTTTTAGAGTTCCTTTTCGGGTGGACAGGGTGTGTGACGCAACAAACGCCGCAGCAGCCGAGGTTAACAGTGAGACTTTGTCTTGAGCCCATCCTTGGAGTGATTGACAAGGCTCTCAGCCATTGCGCTTGCAGTGCGCAAAGAGCTGTCGACCCTTGGCACTTTGGCAATACCCGGACATATACATGTTCTTCTCAACGTTCCAACCCAACAGTGACAAGACAGTTGATACTGGCAAGAGCCCAAATCCAGACGGCATTGGACTGTTTAACTACTTCTGCCGTTCTCAATCATCTCCTGCAGAGAAAGTCACTTCAATTTGGTCTTTGCTAGGATGTGGTCTCATCCCTTGAGGAAACTCAAGCAATTCTAAATCATACTAAAGCTGAAAATAAAACCTGTGTATATGGAAGCATGAGAATCATAGTGTTCAGAAAGGTTGAGCTGTTGTAAAGATGTCGAAGCAAAGTCCGAGCCGACTTTGAGTGGCTGAAATGCTAAAAAGTTCAAGACGGCCCACAGGGTCACAGGATATTCGGGCTTTGGATTGAATGAGCAACTGTCAATTCAATCCAGAAGCCGTTAGCTGTGGGCGTCCATTTGAAATCTCCAGTCACCTTGGTGCAACTTGTCATGACTTGTCAGTGAATGCTGTTGTTCACCAATATTTCACCAGCATTGACACTGAGATGATGCCCTCAAACTCTCGTGAATGGAAGCCAGCATGCCAAGATGAAAGGACTGGAGATCTAATTCAGCTGCCTTTGAAAGCTGACGCAGCTCAATTGCTGAATGGACCTTGACGGGTGCCAGAAGAAGATCCAAAAAGATCAGAAGAGATTTGCTGAGCCACGTTTGCTACAGCCCACTTATAGACTCTTATAGAATTAGAAACATATGCGACTCCAATCAGTGATTTCAACAACAAAGGTTATTCATTCATTCTGTCTAACTATGGTGTTTTCCAATTTTCTTGGCGTCGGGCCGCCAAAGACATTCCGTCTCTGCAGATGAAGATGGCTAAACATCATACTCTCACTTTGGCATACATTGGCCTTTGCTGCCTTCATTATTGGCGCAGGCAATGGGACGTAAATCAAGTCGAGCGGAGACAAGCTATGCATTTGGAGACACAGTAACTTTGAGGCATTGAGAGCCTGGATGGGTAGCACATTTGCTGAGACCACCGCGGGTTCATTTCTGCTTCCCTCAGACTATGGAGAGCTGAAATGAAATGCCATTCATTCCAGACCTTGAAAATGAAAAAAATGTATAGAAATGTGTTTCAAAAAACACAGGATTGAGATCGGCCTTTATTATTTATATAACAATTTTGATACTGCTAAACCATTGACGAAAGACCAGCCTGACCAACACTGAGGTCCAACATCAGGTTGAGAGGCAGTTATTGCAAGGACTAATCCAGGGATAAAATCTAAGCGGACATCATAATATGATTTGTGACCGAATCCAGGTAAAGGAATTTAGACAAGACACCATCTGACATCATTACTTGGTTCAGCTCATTAGACCGAACTAGTGGCAATTCTGCAGGACTTTTGGGTATACAAAATGTATCATCTTAGAATCTTTGTTCGGAGCATCCCAAAGAGTCATAAGCAACGATTGGAAATGATAAGCCCTTCATACTCACACCAATCAACCCTGGGATTAAAACCCGGGGTCAACACTACCCCACTTACTGTATCCAGAATGCCATAACAATCCACAACATGTCATAATTATTCATAATTTATAATTATCAACGTCAAAAGATGTCCGGCAAGGTAAAGGGCTCCATAGGGCTCCAAATGAAGGTTTTGCCATGCAGCCCTCGGCAAAGGCTGATCTCTGACAGCATTCGAGAGATCGGAACCCGCTGCCAAATGCTGGTTGACAAGCACCGGGCATTGTTGGATGACAGGACAAGTCGGACAACACATCAACGCCAGAAGCACTCCGAGACGCACCAACAACTCACAGTTCAAAACGAATGGGTTTCGTTTGTTGCGTTCCCTTCCTAAAGGCTAGATTGGTCTGGCAGCTACATCCTGCAGCAGTATTGTCAGAGCCCCTTGCCCTTGCCAGCTCAAAATCACCAATTTATAAACCATTTTGTTAAAGACCCGCAAGTCGTTGGCAAAGCTGATGAGTATGTCAAGGATGTGAACCCTCAGGGTTTTCGTATGGCCCTGAAAAATCGCCAAAACGTGCAGAGGCCAACCAGATAGGTTTGTCCGCCGGCCAGGAAGCGCCTGGAGTCGGAGGCCTGATGCGAAGAGTGGATGATGAGCTGACGAAGGCTGGTACTGTTGGAATCAGCAAAAGTCATGACATTTGACATCATTTGACAAATTACATGTATAGATATGCAAAATACATGTATAGATATCCAAAATTGGATGTTGCAGTTGTCAAGTCATTGAAACGACCATCCAGAGACATAATTGGAGAAGAGAGAGAGAGAGGGGGGGGGGAGACAGGGAGAGATGATCATTTTGATGATGTGCTCAAATTTTCTTTCTGGGGCACCAAAGAATAAATTACAGCTATCTCTCAGGAACTGTGCCAGAGGACTGCCACGCCTGAGATCTGCGACGCATCCCGACCCAGCACATGAGATGTGAGGATGACTCCAAAACTTGTGCGTGATTCCTGTTGTACAGTGGCACTCCGTGTTTTTGACAGACCTCTCATCTGGCTCTTGTTCCTGTAATTTATAGAATTTCCTTTCCGAACCTGTTTGTGCCACTCTTGTATTTCTTTATATTTCTTTGGTGTGTGGATGATTCAATAAATCACATTCGTATGAGGTGCCCTTCTTAGGTTCTTGAGACTGAGTGACTGCTTACATAATATAGTCCAGTGCCACTAAAAACCATACCTGGGCGATCTGGAAATGCGGTTCAAGTTTGAATAGGCTAAGCTGGGGGAGCGTAACTGGTACTGATGCCCAATGTAGCCATATGTGGCCTGATCTCGCCGACAATGCCGTATCCACGCACAGCTCATTGCTTGAGTTGTTTTGGAGCATGGGACCGAAGATAGCAGATAGCCACCTGATGTATTGGCTAGCCAAGACATTTTTGAAGATGTTGCAAGGTGTTACAGGATGCAGCGAGTAAGATATGAAGTGTGAAAAGATGTGAAAAGGGAACCAGCAACATGCGTCTCTTCATTCGGCAGCAACGTCTCAAAGTGAAAAGCTACAGGGTGTAGAGTCCAAATCGTGGCCATTGACAGCCCATAAACATCCATAAATATCATAAATGGGTATGATGCATACCTGACTCCATGATACATGTCCTTGTCAAGATATGTCAAGACATGTCAAGACAAAGGATATTGGCACATCTTGTTGTCAAGATCATCTATGATCTCCTGCATGGCTTTCTGTTTACTTCCAAAACTGCAGAGACAATGCTCCGATGCCTGGCGCCACTCGCATGGCTGTCGCTGGCGTTGGCAAAGGATTTAGCCATGGTGGGCCTTGGGACAGCGGGCATCAAAGAGGTACCTGATCGCCAGATTGCACATGCCATAGCCGCTACTGTGCATTCTTTGAAGAGAAAAACATTATATATCAGAACGCATCAAACTCGAGTAAATCTTGGTGTTTGAGTTTGCTGTCATTGGTTTTAGACACGTTGTCTCGCTATGTCTCGGTGAAATCTGAGTGGCTCCAGGTGTCCACAATTGTGGCAGCCATTCAAATGGGCTACCGGACTTTGGACACCGCCCTGATTTACGGGTTCCTGAGCATAATTTGCGGAGACATGATCAAACTACCATGGTGAGACCACTTCAGTTGGAAGAACAAACTGTAGTGAAAAATAGTGAAAGCTCAAATATTCAGTGGTAAATTTGCACGGCAAATTCCATATCCAGATCTATTTCTGAAGCGAATGACGATAGTTTTGGCGGCCACACTTTCCAAGTTCGTTTGCTTCAACAGCGGCATGGAAAATCCAAGGAATCACGACATGGTGCGAGAGGCTATTCAAGAGTCTGGCATTCACCGGGATGAGCTCTTTCTTACATCCAAAGTTGGCTTCTTTCCATCTTCGATGGACTTGCCACAGGACAGCCAAGGTGGTGTCAAGATATGTAGCAATGTTCAACTGAGACTGAGGAACAAAAAGGCAGCCCCCAGGCCATGCAGTCCCTCTAGGCCATGCAAACAGCACGTTCTTACCTTGCAGCAGAGGTCGCAACTGCATTTTATACTCGTGTATCCTTGTGCATCTGTAATGTTTATAAATATTGGATGGTTCCCTCCTCGATGCGCATTTGACGTGTTCAATGGTGTGAAATCACGACCCGTCCATATGCCTATGTAATCCTATGTATGTATATATATATATACACCATAATATAATATAATATATGTATATACATATGTTTACAAATACATATAGACATTTGCACTGTACATATCGACGTTGTACTGACCGAGCATACCGAGCGATTCCCAGATGCCCCGGCAAAAAAGGGTGATTCCCAGTAGTGCTTCACCGCGCTGCAGGAACATCAAGCGGCTTTTGGCGTTGCGACACTGCCGATGCCAGCTGACCTACCCTTCCACCCTTTGAACGTCAAAGGCAAGGAGATCGAGGCAATGGGAGCAGCCACCTGGGAATATGTTAGAATTATAGGTGTGAATGATCCTTAATTACACCTGTCACCTACGGATTGTTGTGAAATTTAGAGCTGTTGAGACAGGAGGAGGAGGATTGTTGCAGTAAGGTTTGTTGCGGCTGGTGATTCTCGAGCACGAACATGGAGAGGAGAAAAACACGAAAAGTTGAAACTTGAAATCGAACTCAAAGTGTGCTCTCCTCCAGGCGATTGAGCTCAGTCTGAAGGAGCTGGGAGTTGATTATCTCGACTTGTGCTTGATACATGTGCCCAACTGATTTGTGATCAGAGAGCCGTCTTGGTGGAAGAGGCAAGAAGTAATAAGAAATAGCATTCAGACCAAGCAACCTTTCGCACAGAGGAAGAAATATAAGGAGATATAAGGTGGGTAGCCTATCTATATGTTTTCCAAGAGACTTGAAGAGGAAGAATCCTGAATACGTAACGTTGAAGGAACATCCATGAAGAACCTGTAGTGATTTCCCCAGTACAGCTAGTTGGAGTTTCTATGGCCACTAGTGACACTAGTGGCCAGGCCATGACGAAAGGAAAGGCATGTTAGAGTCACAAGGCACACAAGGCATGCAAAAATGACCCGAAAGATCAGAAAGATCCATAAAGATCCAAAGCCTGTCCATCCCAAGCCATCCCAAGCCATCCCAAGCCATCCCAAGCCCAAAACATGCCAGCTATTGCCAGCTCCAGGTACCGGCCACTTCAGCCTTGGAGCCTCGGACCAGTCGAATTGTGCCATGACTAGCCATGACATGCCACAAGTCTGACAGTGCGACAATGTCCCAACAGTGGCAGTGATTCTGAGGAACTGTCCGCCTCCTTCTTTACACACCTCTATCACTATTGGCCAAAGATGCCCATGTGGACAGAGACCTCAGTTGTTGGTGCCCTGAAAGCTCTTGCAATGCAGGCCAGGGTGCTAGAGGCTTCTCTGCCCCCCTCAATGCTCTCTCATGAATCCTTGAAACGAATTGACATAATTTGATATCTCCATGCCCTTTGTTCAACACTTTGTGGATCAACTCCTGCAGTGCAAAAGCAATCAAAAGGAGTTCCAAGAGCCAGATGGTCTATGCTTTGCTTGTTTTGCTCTTCGCAGGAGGTCAAAACTCGCCAAAGTCAAGCGAAGGAGGAGCGTAAGAGGTGCTGTGTTGGGATGTGCAGAGCACTGGCTGATCATTTATATTCCTTATTGAAAAATTGATCTTATTCCTCCTCGTTGCTTCTAGATACTTGTGTGTATGGCCGGGTCTGGCAAGGAGCGCATGGAACTACAGTTAGGAGGATAAATGAGGGGGGTATTGAGTCCGTATTGAGGGTAGACATGCGAGTGTAGCGGGGAAGAAGTGGAAGTCAAGTCAACAGTCAACAGTAAAGTGTGCTTGCTAGAAGGTAGCTCGCAAAGCAATTTTGCGAGCTCTAACAACGCGAGACAATGCTACATGTTGATTTGCACATATTTGATCATATTTGCACGCCCTGAGTCGTGAGGTCCTGGCAGAACATGGAGACAGCCAAACGGCGTGGCCTTTGCAGACACATTGGTGTTAGTAACTATCCTGTGGAGTTCATGAAGGCCAGGACAGCTGACACATCAAAATGCCCATGTTGGACGATGTTGGACGATGTTGGACGGTTTCTGGGCCCAGGAGATTGATGAATACAAGACTGAGCCCATCTACAATGAACAACAAGAGCTGCATCCACTGGCGCAGTTTCGAGACGTCCAAGAGTACGCCCGAAAAGCTAAAGTGTCATTGACTGGATATGGAACAGGCAGGCTGCAGAGTGATAAGCAGCAAAGCAATGCAAAACACAAAGCTTGATACAACAACTTTTTTCCAATATCTATTAATGGTATTTCATCAAACATCATCAAATCATTTCGAACCCCAGTCCTTTGATACAAGTTTTGCTTGCAGACGTTGCCAACAAATGTCATTGGCAAAGTTCACACTAGATCAACCTATGAATACCTCCGATGCCCCATCTCTTTTACATTCTGCACATCTCTTCTCTTTTTCACGGTCTTTTTGCTTCAGGTGTGGTGGCTTCAGCGCCGTTAGCAAAGGACATCGGCCGCAAGATCAAACGGACACCTGGGCAGGTGCTACTGCGCTGGGCAGTGCAGAAAGGGATCCACGTGAATCCCAAGTCCAACCAGGCAGGGTCTGAGTGATTCAGAGTGCGGATCTTATTCGGGGCTTTCTTAAGATGGAGGATCCCCAAAACCATGGGTTTAAATTTGGTTTTAAATGATTTTAATACTAGAAATGGTCTGATTAATTTTGGATGATTTGGGGGTACCCCCATATGAGGAAACCTCCATTTGTTGTGGGAATTGAGCCGTTGCTGTAATCTCATGTTCATGTCTAGCAGCGCAGTGCACCATGCCTATGAGGTGTCGCGATTGAAAGAGAACTTGGAAGTTCTTGATTTCGCTTTGGACGATGAGGACGGATGAAACTATCTTGGTGTTCGTTTGTCCTGAGACCAAACCAGCAAGCAACTTTCATGCTTTCCACGACGGGATTCAAATGGAAGACCTCATGGATTCAGGGCCCTGAGCCATGCGTGTGCAGATGAAGCCCAGCTGGCAATTTACCCAAACCACATTGCAGACGAGAACAAGTCAGCAGCAGCAGATAGATTCCAGACCTGTTCGTCATTTCAGTGGATCTCATGGTGTTATTAGAGGAGAATGAGAGAAAGGGATGGCCTTTCTTGCAAGCACCGTGAGGACATGTCTGCCCTGGATGGCCTGGATGTGCCCAAGATCTTCTACTGGAATACGAGTGTCCTTGTACCCCAGGCCCAGGAGATTATACCTTTATATATGATACCGCCGTATATGACAATAATATGCCTGTGTGTGTGTCACTGGTGTGAAGGACTTGCGACCAGGGAGCGCTTCAAAATGAAACGTATCAAGATGGCTGGCAATACCTGGCAAGCCAGGGAGGTGTAGGGATTCTTGGATCTATCTATATCCATCTTCTTTTTGAGCTGAACGTAGGGGAGGCGCCAACAGGATATTTATTGGATTTGTTCCTGCATATGTTTTGTGCCTGCACCTCGCTTGTTGCCGCAGGTGTTAGCAGCCAAAGCAGAGTTGTGAGCATTGATTCTAGCATGGTTGCTTGCCTATTGCCAGCTACAGCCAGATACAGGACAAAAAGGTCACAAACTGGTATTCGTGTGGAATCGTTCATCCACTGGAGCCTAGCTGAGAGTAGCATCAAAGCAGGGAGTTGGGACTGACCTGGGCTCAACGGTTCGATGTTCATTATATCCACTCTTGAGCCTAGAATAGGAGCAGTAGCGCTGGTCCTGCGCTGACTCCAGTGGGTTTTGCTCAGTGATCACTGTGTGCATTATTGTGCATTAGTATGACGTTGTTTTGTATAGAATAGCATTGAGATGGTTTAAAGTGACGATGTTCTGAACATGATTTCATAGGCCACAGCTAAGAATCCAAGCATCTCTCCTGGCTAGCATCAGGCATGGCATAGCATCAAGAACACATTTAGGTGGCCCTTTGCGGGTCTTTGGTAAGGGGACTCAGATAGTTTGCCACTTGTATTTGGATGGAGATCATACGCAGAAGACCGTTGCATCTAGATATACATACACATTATACAAATATGTTATGGATAGACCGCCCATGTGCCAGCTGCTGGCATAGATGCCAATGTGGCTTCACAGCACTTGCACCTCGTGAGTTTCGCACTACGATGGATGACAGCTTTGGCGGCCGGCACCCCAACGCTGCGTCTCCAGGCAGTGAAGCAGCATGAAGCAGCATGATGCTTCGAAAATCTTGAATCTGCTGCTCCAATCACGCTCTTGATGCTCTTTATGCACTTTGCATCTCTTTGCATTGTACAGCCGAGGGATTGCGAGTTATCAGTTTTGCATGAACTTGAGTAGCCAGATGTGGGCAGAGTTTAGAAGTTCAGCCCCGGCTGTTTTCTTCCTGCAAAGGGATTTTGTGCCCTGCAGGTGCCTTGCTCGCACACATTTGCAGGGTCAACAACTCGACATGTGCAAGGGCCAAAGCGGCCGAAGCAGCTTCATCGAGGCGGGAAGAGCAGTACTATTTGCTACAGATGATGTGCGATGGATAATGATCAAGTGTGTGCTGGCAGTTGCTTCAGAGTGGATTGGTCTTCAGGTGTCAATGGCCAGTCTGAAATCATGAGCTGTTGTGGGAAGGGACTTCCTTTAGCAGTGGCTACAAGAGGCCATATACCACAGACCGGACATGACCGGACTATATTTTTTGGATGTCTTGGTATTTTGTCCAAAATGTTGACTCCCTATTTGAAAAAGGGTTGCCAGGTTAGTTAAGGATATTGCTTTTGTATGCTTTTGTATGCTTTTATGAACCTTTTTCATGGACTCTTAGGGGGGTCTATGGGGGGGGATGGGTGGATAGGTATGGATAAGCTATGGATAAGCCAGATGATCATTTTCTGAAAGAAAGGTGAGTTTCTGGATGTTCATTGCAAGTTTGGGAGGTCCAAGAGTGACTTGACCTGGGTTTTGAGGTGGGGTGTGGGGGAGTTAAGGGCTGGTTGAGGGCTTATATAATTCTAAGGGCTCAATAAGGGCTTATCCAGGGGTTAAGGATAAGCAGTGGATAAGCCTTGAATAAGCGAGATTCTGCAAGCTGCAAGCTATTCTGCATAGACCCCCCCAAAAAAGAATGACCATTCAGCACCCCAGATCCCCAATTGTCAAAATGGAGGAAAAATGATACTGCAAAAATCCCAATGCCCTTCGTGGGTTGTGGCTTACATCATCCATCCATTTGGATAAGCACTGGATAAGGAAACTCAGCTATCCATGGGGAACCATAGCTTAATAAGGCCTTGAAGGATCCTTAGCAAGACTTAATAAGGCCTTAATAAGGCCTTAATAACGGGCTTATCATTACCCAGCCTTATCAGGACCTTGAATGACAAGCTCATAGACCCCACCCTCGTAGCCCCCCCCCAGACTCCATGACTTGTTTGTGCTTCTCTTTGCCTTTTGTCCAACCATTGCAGGCGACTGGCACTTGGTACTGCGCGCTCGAAACCCAGGGGGTCGAGGAATGGGCTCAGGCTAGCGAAGGAGTTGATTGCCGTTGCTGGAAGAAAACCCCCCACCAGTTGATATGTGTTGATATATGTATGGTTCATCTAACTATATTATATATATATATATATGTGAGCTCATATATATATATATATGTGTGTGTGTATGGTTCATCCAACTCTATATATATATATACATATATACATATATATATATACATATACATATGTATATATATTATATAAATAAATATATATATATTGTATTATATTATATTATATAAATATATATATATATATATGGTGTTGGATAAATCCTCATGAAACTACAGTGTTTTTTGTTTTCATTTTTTCAATCTCTTTCAGACAAATCGTGCTGCCAACACCCCATGCCAATTCAATGCCCTTGTTGCAAGTGCCAATTCGCAAGGAATATGGGTATACCTGAAGAAAAGATTCCGGTGGTGCCCGTGAGTTACTGGATTTTTTTCTGGAATCAAGGAATTCCACTCACCAGAAATATTGATGTGTTTGTGTGGGTGCGCTTATGTGTTTTAATGTTATTGTCATAGTCATAATCATTTGGTCACATGCAAATACGGAAATATGATCAAGTAATATGGCAAGGGAGAGACTGAGAGGGAGATCATATAATATCAGAAGATATTAAAGACGTATCAAACACGTGATAATTTTACACGCCTTCTTTCAAGGCGGAAGGCAACCCACCAAGGCATGTCCAGCTGGCATCCTTGCATCCAAAAGGCTTCGCCGAGGTGCCGTGACTAGCAATGCCTTGCGAGTTGGCCACTGCGACCACTGAGAAAGTGGAAAATGTTACGGAAAATGATGGAAACATGTATGAAAATAATTGAAAGTATGGAAAATGTCTCAAATGGATTCCATTTGTCTCAAACTGCGCTGTCACGTTTTGACCGGCCACAACCGTGTGGTGTGATATTTCTTGCTCCATGTTGGCGGACGCCGTTGGCATCCAACAATCTCAATGTCGAAACAGCCTTTGGAGGAGGCCACAGACAAGCAGAAGAGGTGACGGGCATCACGATTGGCTTTAGGGCCTAAAGGGGCATTCGTTGACTGTTGGGCCGGCAAGTTCTTGAGTTGCACAATGTGCTTGTCATGAGTTTACCTTAGTTCAGTGATATTTGGTTTCACCTTCTATTGAAAGTCCTGCAAGTTGGTAGTGGAAGGTGTATTCATCATATTTGGCGCATACTGTATCATGTAGTGGCTTTGGGGAGGCTTGCCGCTTTTTGGTGCCGCGCTTAGTGGAGGCCATGAGGGACAAGGACAGACGTGCGCCAGCAACTGTTTTCTTTCGTGCTTGCAGACAACAGCGTTTGTCGCTGCTACGGCAGCGCAGACACGTTTGCAACAGCGTAGGCACTGCAATGCAACAGCACAAGCTCAGCAATGCAGGGGCGCACACGCCTTAGTGCCCCCCTACCGACGGTACGGGGGGCTATTGGCTGCGGTGGCAGGCATAGGATTCAGTAGGATAAAATAGGATAGAATAGGAAACATGTTCTTTTCTTCCTTCGTTCTCCTGAGCATTCTCAGGTCCCTTCTCTCAATGCCCAAGCTAGACCAGGATAATATAGCAATTCCATGAAAATGGCCCCATGACACCATGAGAAACTGGAACAAATGAAAATGTAAAATGATCAATTAACTCAGCCCAGGTCCTTGCAAGTCAACAGCTGTTGACTTTAAACATTCTTGAGCCAGTATGTTTTCAAAATCACTGGCCGGCCCACATGCGTATACCCTTGACATACCTTGACTTGGTTCTACACCTTGGTCCCTTGGTGCCAAGTTGTTTTCCCCAACCTGACACCAGGAGGTGGCACACGCTGCAAGCACCGCTTTCGTCCAAGAGGCATGGTGATCCTTGGCTGTCTCAGAAAATTGTTTATCATGGTGGCCTACTGTGTTTTATGTGCAAGGAGGAGCACTTGCCCGGCAAGTAAACAAAAAAGGTTTCAAAAAAGGCCTCAGCACTTGAGGATCCGCCCTTTGTATCTAGTTGGATCGATTGATGCGATTGGAACGGTGACGCAATCTATATGTTGAATAATTTTCCTGGATTGCCAAAAACTGTTTTTGGTTTTACGGCAAGCCAGTTTGCAACGTTGTTGTGGTGTCACAATACAGGCCGCTGCTGTGGTGGATGACATGCTGGTCAGCCCACTTCCCATGCAGCTGCAGCTTCTGTCCAGCCGGTGAGACATGTTGCATCGTTTGCATTTTCGCAGTGCAGTGGGTAACAAAGCACAATGCAACGATACCCATTGATACCCTGTGTTGTTTAGCACCTCCCATAATGCCAAACAACCTACGATATGTTCCTATGACATGCGCGGAATGATGTTGACCTTGGGTTTGGTCACCAAGGCCCGGGGCCAGCCCAGCGGCGCAAGGAATTTCTGGATGGCCTTGCGGACATGCGCAGACCAGGTGAAGCTCCAAGTTCCACGCGGATTCACCATGGTATACCATGGTATACCATGGTACATCCATGGTACCATAATTATGTGAGTTAAGGAGTGGCCTCGCCCACCTTCCCAAACTCTGAACCCCAACACCCACAAATCATCAACATGTTGTGACAACGTTCCAAAGAAAAGACACAGGCATAACCAGTCAGAACAGTAAACCGCAAACAATTCATCAAACATTTCACAACAACTATACAACCACAAACTCCCAACCCGCATGGAAAATCGGAACAACAACTCAACATAAACATCAACCACCAAAATACCATCAAAATATCTAGCAGATACCAGCATAAACTTGCCCATAACAAGATGTCCCCAAAATGTACGTTGAACATTAGATGTTTGGGGTGGTGGCTGTTGCAACGGTTTTTTAATTTTACGGGATATTATTAGATGTTTTACAATGATTAATGATGTGGTTTCATTTTTTCAAAGGGCATTTTTCGTTTTTGAATGAAGAAATAGGATTGTGTTGGATGATGGTTTTTTTCTATATGAACTGTGTGTGTGCGGTCAGTTGTTGTGATTGCTTATGTGTTGGGTTGTTATGGTGAATGATGAAATGCCTCATGATTGGTTTTCAATGGATTGTTGTGATTAGTGATTGCTTCTTTGTTGAGAATTCTTCCAAAGCTTTTCTGAAATGCGGTGTTTTTGCTGCGGTTGTTTGGGATTGTGGGGTTTAGTTTGGGGTTGACCTGGTCGGTTGAGTGGTAGCCTTGGCCATCTTGGCCGCCAGGTCGTTGTGAAAGCCCTGCACGGACACGGCGGAAGCGAGTGCACCAGGCAAAGGATTACATTTGATCTATCTAAGTCATTGTAGTTTATCAGTGCTCTAGCACGATAAGAGTTATTCTGTCATTGTAGTTATTTGATGTTATTTGACTTTTAGATGAACACTGCGTTATATAATACAATAATGCATCTATAAATCACAAACATACATCATATTATATATATATAATATATATATATATACATTTACAATCATTTATATACATATGTTAAGTGAACACTAGACGGGCATTGGAAGTTGGAAGATCGCATTCTTCTCAATATGGTGCATTGGGCCACCCATATGCCAGCTTGCAGTCAAGAAACGTTTGCAGTTTCACGACCAAGTACAGTACGCTGTGTGCATTTGACACTGACCGATTACTTTGTTCAAAATGTCCACTTTGTCCACTTCCTCCTGAGTATTCACTCTCCTTCTTTCACCATTTGGCAGTGCGATTGGTACGGTTCCCCTTAGTGCAATTCCGACCTTGACATGGAGTACTGACTGCACTGAGCTGTGCAAATGCGTCTGTGGCGCAGTCAAAAGAAATCGTTCTTCGTTGGGAGTTGAGCAGGGTCCTGTGCAATCGAGGCATTGCACAACCTTTGCCGTTACCTGCTAGACGACACTGAGAGGCTGGATTCACTCGCAAGTGTTGTCAGGGCCTTAAGTCATAGGTTGGCCATGAACCACTGGAGTTATCTTGACTGATCGGTGAATCAAATTATATAGTAGTGCATATGCATAGTACAATAGTGATCATGGCGATGATGGTGGTGCTGTTGCAAGGTCTAGCGCATGATGATGCTGGAGAGAGAATGTGGAACTTTACTTTCAGTCGGCCACGTTCGAACGCATTTTGGCTTGTAGTTTCATATAGTTTCTAGCTCCCCGGACTTTGTCAAATCGTACGTGGCAGCTTCGGAAGAATGCCGCGCTATTCACTTGATCTCGACAGCCTGAGTGCTGACTTGGCATCAAACCAGCTATCCTCTTCTACACTTGTGCAATTGTTGAAGGACATCTCCCCAAAAACCGCACAATAGGATTGATAAATTAATGTGGGAAACCCAAAAATAAACCATCCCCCAAATCACCATTTTTATGGGTGATATAATAAACCATCTTTAAGTGGAAGATTTATTTGTTGGATTGCCCACATTAGTGAATATTGTTTCAGCCGGGCCGAAACCGCGAGGAGAACGTGGACCTTGAGAAGGCCTTTGGAATTAGCGCGCACTTTGCCGAGACAGTCCGTCTAACCTATGAAGCTTGATGGGGTAAGACTTACTCTATGGGTCTTGCCATGTTTTATCATGTTCTACCATGTGTAGCTACTTTTTTCAACAGGGATTCTGTGTTCATAGTTCATATTATATCAGATTATGATTGTCATACACAAACTGATTTTCAAGGAAGAACTTCGAGATGCATCACGTATGGATGAATGCGACTTGATTGCCATGATCCTTTGCTGCGACGTGTCTTGGACAGCGTGATGAATAGTGGGTCTCAAACGCATTCTGCAGCTGTCAATGCCACATGCTCAAGTCATGTTCAGCAGCTTTTGATCTTTGGATGAAATCTAATGGACTAATGACTAAGCGCCATTTTACATCCTCCTGGAATGGACTGCCGAGACCATAGAAAAATGCTGCGAGTCTTGCTGTCGCGATAGCAAGACATCGTCCAAGAAAGACAAGAAGGAGAAGAAGAAGAAGTCCAGCCTCGCAGAAGTACCAACCCAGGACCGCACCTTGAGACCGCCAAAAGAATGCAAACGATTCGGCAACGTCCAAAGTGTCATTTTACCAAGTTGGGGTAAGGAGCCAGATGGCAAGTGATAGCAATCCTTAGAAACACGATAAGAAACCGCAAACGCACGGTTTGCTCAATCAAACAAGAGCTTCTAGAAGAGAGAAGGCTTTTGAGCGGTAAAGTCATGCTGTTCTTTTCTATTAATATCCTGCCGAAGGCAGACAAGATGCAACGACTTTCTGTCGGATTTGTATGGGCCCAATCTAACCTCATCTAAATATATCTAAATTGATTAACCTTTTAACCTTTTTGTTGCGGAGACTGAGGGGTATCTCCAGGAAGTGATGCATGACGCCTCTCCCTCCAACGAGATCCAGCCGAGTTTGCTGGAGCGTTTGGCACAGCTTTCATCCGATGATTTGCGAAAGATGATGCATTCGAAAGGTGCAGGAAAGATGGAAAAGTTTGGCATGTTTCTCTTCAAGATACCTGGCTGCAGCTGGGTGCCAGGATCTTTTGCGCCGAAAAATGGTCGATTGAAATAGTGATGACATATTGATACACAAGGCTCATGGGGGAACCAAGCTAGACAAAGGTTGCTTCCCATCCCAAACTCTCCAACCATCTCCAACCTAAGGAAGAAATTTGGTGAGGAGGAGACAAAGCACGTGCAGGAATGCGCGTCACTTGGCATGCCCATGAAGGGAGATGTTCCGAATTGAGTTTTAAAACGTTGCAGGCATGGTGCTCCATGTTTTTCAAAGACTGATCAGTCAGAATCAGAGGCAGTCTTTCAACAGATTGCCCAGAATTGCAGGTATTCTTTCCATGCTCAACGGTAGCGCCCTAGGTCTATTGTATATGCATCGCAAAGGGAGCAGTCATTGAGTGTTTCCAACCAAGCGCAACTGAGGGAGACCGTGAAGAAAGTTGGACCAGATCTTGTGGAGAAGGACAAATTGGACATAGATGATTTGGTGAACAAGAAACTCGGTTTGCAACAGTTTGTGATGTGTTCATGTTGGTTTCTCACTGGGGGCGGAATTATTTGGCTGAAAGTGCAAAGGTTGTCTCGTGGTGGCCATTAAACACTTGTATGATCATATGACACTACATTATGTTTCTTGATATTCTTCCTTTTTGCCCTAATGAGGACTAAGCATGCCGACGTAAAGGCGTTTGCCAAGCTGATGCGCGTTCTGGGCACTGCATTTATGGCCAAGCATGGCCAGTCGATCCATGAAAAAGGTCTTGATGCAGTAGGCCTCGGAAGCTGTGCTCACGTCTCCGGGCTCATATGCAGGATAGTGCAATCAGTCTTTAGATTGAGGTCGGTTGGATTTTCTACCGATAGTGGCGAGTTTACGAAGCATCAAGGCTATAGCGGCTATGGCTGGGCAATCCTGGGCAGATTTCGCCTTATTTTTTCAGGACTTTAAGCTACTCGTATCTACCACAACATTGCCAGGACCTTTCTCTCCCATCCATTGCTGCCATGATCTGTTTTGAGGAAAGAAACCTTAATACATCAAATCAGGATTGCAATGGTCTGCATATGTCAAAATGAGGTCCTTTGCGCTGGTAGCATGAAGTATGAACTCGATCCCACCGGCCTTCACAAATGCGTTTCTTGGCGATACCGTATAGACTGTTAAATCTGTTGAATAGGTGAGTCGCTGCGCGGGAACGGGGATGGTTTTAGTGCATGTTCTATATTTTTATGGTGTATGGAGTTGTGTAAGTACCTTTTTTTGTCTATGTTACACATTGTTTCTGAGAATGAGAAGTAGCAGCCCCTCGAACCACACCCCCGAATCATACCCTGGCTACTTCCAGATCCGGGCGCCTTAATTGTTTTGAGACAGACCCAGTTTGTTCATGTTTGTTCCATCTCATTCGATCTCAATGTATCTCAATGTTGCATTGGAATGCATTAGAATTGTTTGTTGAGTTTTGCATTTGATTGAGGACCCACTTTCAGCTGAGGTCTGGACATGTCCACCAAATCATATCCCGGATCAATTCCAAGCTATTGGCATCGAGATTCCCGCGGACGGTGAAAATGAAACGGTGTTCTTGACTGAATTGGTTGTATTTGATTGTATTTGATTGTCAGATCTTGTCAGATATCGTCAGACGGTGTCAGATGCCAGATATTCTGTTGTGACTCGCTTTCGTGTAAGTGTAACGCAAGCTGGCTATGTACTGCGAAGAAAATACTTGAGGTGACACCATCAATGGCCGAAGCTGAGCGCACTGGCGATGATCTCGTCAAGGATGCAGACTTGGATCCCAAGAAGTATGACGCAGTGCTGCAAATATCTGCAAATCAGGGGACAAGTATGAACAAATGACGATTCATCAAAAGTTTGACCTGCCGGGCTCCCACTTGATCACATGAGGAAAAGTCGAGTACATTCAAAAAGTGGAACGCCATGAAGTTCAACTTCCACACTGCATATACGGAGGAGGGGTTGTTTCAGCTTTCGCCCCCAAGGGCCTGGTGTTTTCCAGTGCCTTTGCATGTGTCCAAGTGGTTGCTGGTTGGTGTGCTTGCGGTTGAAGAACTCGAAGATCATCATAGACTGGGTCCTGCGTTGGTTTGGCTGATTCATCAAAAAAAAATGTTTGTCCTATGGCAGCGCACGAACAAGTGCGATGAGCGCTGCCCACAACGACAGCCCCACACTTTGCACGTTCTTTGACCTACAGGGACACAGTTTCTCCACCACACTTGCAGTCTGTTGCGTGTTCATGCGTTTTCGCAAACTCACATCAAAAATCAATCCCCTTTTTCTTTTCATTAGCACCTGTTGAAACGTGGATCATCCTGACTGGTGGGATTCAAATAGCTTTGCATAGCCATGTTCAGATCGGTCTGCATTGCAGGCGCCATTGAGATTGATGCAAAGCGACAGCCCCACAGAGTTTGGCCACGGTGTGCCAGTGTCCTTTCGCTACCATGGCAAATGCCGACCCATCGCCTTTGAACTGCACGAACGTGTAGTGTTCACCGGAAGTTCTCCACCGGAGATTCCAAAAGGCCAGCTCGTGAAGATCGAGCGCCTGCCAGGCTCATGGTCTTTTAAGAAGCATCTTGGATTTTGACAGAAAAAAGCATCAAGGAGGATAATATATGCATATATAAATACATGCATATATACATAACTATACCTAACTATCATTACAATATATATATATATATATTATATAATATATGTGTGTGTATTTATATTTACTTATTTATTTATGCATTAATTTATTCATTCATTTATTCACGTCATTGTCAATTCAGTTCTGTTTGTGGGGCTGGGTGCATGGCCTCGAAGCATCTCGATCCGTGTTTGCTGTCATATTTCCACTTGCGCTATATAGCTGTGATAGCCTCAATCTTTCAAGTCGTGTGGGCCGTGTCGGCTGGACACAACAAATCCGAAGACCACTTTTTGCTGTGAGCCAACCATGGTCACCACTTGAATCCAATCCAAGACTGCGCAACATGCAATCTTCACTCATCTTTCTTTTTGAGGCATGTCTTCACTTGGACTTGCTCTGGTCTCTGGATTATATACATATTTCTTGTTTGTTCTCAGGAAGTTGCAGAAAGACGAGCTGGAGGTGAAGTACAAGGGCAAAGCTTACAAAGTGAAGCAAAGTGACTTGCACCGTGAGCCGTTGGCAAAGCTCAAGGCGTGGTTTTGAGATTATTTTGGGCTTGACATGGAGCTGCTGCAGTGCTGCAGACTCCATATATGCATGGAGCAGCCACTTGGAGATGGCAACCATGGCAACCAAGGGGATCAAAAGGGATCAAAAGGGCCTGTACGTTTGTAGATGCTGGTAGTATTTGGTAGTGCTGAAGGATCCATGTTTCCGTCCTGATTTCTTTCAGTGGGGTGGAGTGTTTTGGCAAAACGATGCTGACGCGGACTGAAGGTGGACGAAGGTGTACAAGACTGGATGCACAGCACTGGCGATACCATCCAGGTTTCCCTGCCAGCCCTCCATGATCCCAGCAAGAAGGAGGGGAAGGACACGCTTTGGTTTCCTGTCTCTTCAGCCAAGGAAGAGAAGGAAAAGGAGGAAAAGAAGGAAAAGTAGGATACAACAATCAAGAAATGATCAAGAACTTTACTTCCATGGAATGGATGGATCAGATCGATTCCAGCTGCCAAAAGATGCAGCATGGCCACTGCCTGCTGACTTGCTGCAGAATCGGATGAAAAGGCTCCTGCCCCCATGCAAAGACAACCTGTTCAGTGCCAGCACGTCAGCAACTGTGGCAGACAAATCAGACAGATAAAGAGGTCACAATACAACGTCTCGATTTGATGGTCTTGATATGTCTTGATGCATTTGCCTTTAGCCACTTGTTTGCATCCATCCTGGATCCATCCTTCAAGCTCGGCATTTTCTCGAGTTGTTTTGAATCAAGGCCGTGTGCGAAATGCGGCAATTTGTGATCGAGGCGAAATGGATCGAAATGGAGTTCTTATAAATACCTCTTTGTTATGAATTTAGATAAAATTAGCATAAATTAGCATAATATTACTATATCCAAACGGCTTCGTGTTGTTTATTGATTCCGTTTGCAATGGCTTGCACATACCCAACGAATGTAACTGCAAGCACCTTTCAAAAGCTCCGTGAACCACGGGCCTCAGAAGAAAACGCTTCCGATTCACCTTGTTAGCGGCTTTCTACCCTTTGTGGATAGTATTATTTTTTTTAAAAGGTGCGAATCGGGCATCTTCAAAAATCCATAAAAATCCTGGTTTCCTCCAAATCGCACTCTCCTGAACAATTCTCCACAATAGCTGACCAATGTAATGATGATCGAGTATTAAGGCTGTAGCTGCAGCACATGGTATACTCACAAGATCTCACAAGCTAATTGCCAGCACGCAAGTCGTTCCATCAAAACCGGTGGCAGGACATGTAGCGTATGAAATTCAATCAGGATGCGCAAGTATATTGTATATGATTGAATTGTATACTGTATATCTATAGTCTATGGTCAATTATAATTAAATCATTGCGTGGTAAATGACAGATTGATTGAAATAGACACCGAGTGCTCCTTTGTCACTCTTAAAGCGTCAGAGTGCATTGATGATCTCTTCTTCGTGTTTCATCGTGTTTCAGTATTGCAAATTTTGTGTGGCTGCAGCGATGCATCCAATTTAAAACTTCCTTGTCCATCCTTGTCCTCGGACGAAGCCAGTTGCATTATGACAAGGTGATTGACAGGAAGCGCTACCTGCGTCGGCTAAGCCGCCAGTTCGGTCAGTTGCAACAGCAGGTGGGACCTACGCCGACGGGGAGTTAATGGGAGTTCGGCCGTTTCAGATGAACGTCCTTTTCAGTGCACTATACTGCAGCAGGTCAGAACGGTCTTCAACAGGTGAATGGCAATACCGAAAGGAGGGCAGATTATTTTAGGTTTTTTTGATCAGTTTTGGGAATTTGTTTTGGATTCCTGCTGTTCTGCGTGTCCTGCTTTTCCTGCTTCTTTGCTTTTCTGCTTTTTGCTTTTCCTGCTTTTCATGCTCTGCTTTTCTGCTTCTCCGGTTTTTTGCTTTTCCTGCTGCTTATTTGCTTGTCTGCTTTTCTTTCTTCTTTTCTGCTTCTCTGCTTTTCTGCTTTTTGCTTTTCCTGCTTTTCTGCTTGTCTGCTTCTGTGCCTTTCTACCTTTCCTTTTTCTGCAGTCATGCGTTTTTGCTGCTCCACTTCTTCCTGCTGCTCTGCGTCCTGTGTTTATTGTTTTTTTGCTTTTCTTCTTCTTTTGCTTCATTCTCTCTTGTTTGTATCCAAACCCTAGAGAAACCCTACATGAAACCCCAAATAGAGCTTGAAATGAAACCCTAAAGAACCCCCAAAGAAACCCTACATGAAACCCTAAAGAAACATTAAATGACACCCTACATAAAGCCCTGAAGAAACCTATATGAACCCCAAAATGAAACGTTAAATTAAACCTTATGTAAATGAAACCCTAAATGAAACCCCAAATGAAACCCTAAATGCAACCCTAAATGCAACCCTAAATGTAACCCTAAATGAAGCCCTAGACCCCATATGAAACCTTAAATTAAACCCGAAATGGAACCCTAAAGAAACCCGAAATGAAACCCTAAATGACACCCTTAATGAATCCCTGTATGAAATCTTACATGAAACTCTAAATGAAACCCCAAAGAAACCCTAAAGAAACCCTGAATGAAACTAAAGAAACCTAAAGAAATCCACATGAACCAGTGCCAACATGTAGCAAATATTATGCAAAATGAAAGGTGCAAGTGCGAAAATGTAGCAAATACCATTCAAAATGGAATGCGAACATGCTAAAATGTAGCAAATACCATGCAAAATGGAAGGTGAACATGCCAAAATGTAGCAAATACCATGCAAAATGACAGATTCTAGTTCCAAACTGTTGCAAATACAATGCAAATGGTGCCAGGAAAGAAATAAAAAACAAACCTGATATTAAAAAAAAAAAACTGTTCTGCACCCATACCAAAATGTCACTACAATTAATTTGAGATCATTTGAGCATAGTTTGACCAAAAATACTTGCCCTATACAATCCTATACTAGTATATATAGATCTTTAATTTAAGATACAAGATCTGGTTACACACCACATCGCACACCACTTGACCTCGCCAGGTGCTGCGCAGCACCAAAGGCAGCAGGCATATCCTGGTCAATCTCAAGCTGACTCGTAACTGGTGGTCCCACTCGGTTGAGTTTGGAACTTTTGAATGTACCACATAGATGGAGAAAAGAATATCGATCCACATGGCATCATGGCAGCACGGCTCACTTTGTGCTTTGTTCGTTGGCTTGAGATCAGCCAATTGACAAAGCCCGCCTTGGAACTGCAGTCCTGATGCGCAACTTGCAGCGGCGTACCGGGATGCTGCGCTGGGGAACATGCGAAAACGGTCTGTAACTCGGGTTTGCTACATGATTCCAAACCGGTGCAGGATTTTGCTGGAACAGAAAGTCTTGGTGTGTTTTTGAAGGCAAGCAGTTTGGCACAGTTTGACAGGACAGACACTAGTTTGCAAGAATGCCACTGGGATGAATTTGGCCCAATTTGTTACATATAATTTGCTTGGGTCCTCTCGCTACAATTACTTCATGCTGACCGCATTTCCCGCATTCTTGGTTTCCAGGTGGAACGTTGCCTTCCATGAGTGGTGCGTTCAGGTGGGCAAAGCCAAGTTGTACGCTAATTTGGAATCTTGATAGGGCGTGCTTCGGTTCTCTTCGATTGTCTTCCAATCTTGAGGATTGGACCAAATCTGCTTGGAATAATTTGGTTGCAGAGGTGCAGACCCGGCAGCTCAGGCCATCGAGTACTACTATCTTCTGGATACCGAGGTGCCGCTGAACCTGCCCATGAAATCTAAAACGGGAGCTCTCAGCCGACTCAGCCTGGGCAGTTCCTCCCAGCCGATTCCACACTTGTCTTTGTTTGCTTCATCGGGCAGGTCATTGTCATGTCATGCAGCAGCTCAAACACAAGAACAATCAACAATGTTGTAGCATGATGTAGCATGTTCTAGCCGTCTCATGTCATTCCAACCACCCATAAAATAAAACCAATGTCCCCAACAGGCACATGTCATCCCCAGCTGCCGCCCCTGATATTCTAAGCTTCGAGAACGTTGGCTTCACGGCTCTTGTGGGGATCGCCCGCGGGCGGGGACGCTCAGATTGGTGCCCCCGTTGCCGGACATGCATTCATCCATCACAGAACAACCAGGATATGTTCTGTGACATTCTGTGACACACTTTCCGACTGCAACATTTACAACAGTGTCCGCTTTCTGTCAGACAGCACCCAAGGTCACAGTTATCAGCGAAGCACTTCGACAGGCAGCACAAAAAAGTGGCAGATTTTGAAGTGCGCAATGCGGACCGATGATGATCGGATCGCTGAAATGTTGACCGTTTTGCCAATGTGGAGGCAGCGCCTGGCACCAACAGGCATCAGGTGGCGCAGGCTGGACGGAACAAGTGTGATGCCATTGGCTGCGATGCATTTCATAAATTGTCATGATATATGTTGGTTATTTCTGGTTGATAATATGCATCATTTGATATGAGCAACCACACCAACTCCAGCAATAGGAAACATGTAAGGGACGGACATTGGTTTTCAAACACAGCGCAAACATGAGGGAAGCGATGGCACCTTCCCAAATAACGATGCCTCCTTTGAAGGAAGATGACAATCTGTCAATGTATGTCATACCTGTGCACATGCATCATTTTCCTTTATGGGGTACCCCAGTTTGTGCAAAGGCGTGGTAAGCCATGGGACCTTACCAAATTTGATGTCCTTTTCGTGAACCTTGAGTGTCCAAGATTGCTCATACTAGTACAAGCACATAAATATATATATATATACAGCCAATTATAGCCAATATTAGTTGCAAACTGGACGAGACTGCATGTTTTCACAGTGGTGTGGGAATCAAGTGTGCACTCCTGTTTCCTTTTCCATTGTGCGGTTGTTTGCGGAATGATCCAAATATAATGCCATTTCGAGATTTGCACGACCCTCAATGACTCAACAGATGGCAAATCGAAGAATTCTCTTCTTGTCCCCTTTGTTACTGTCACAGGACTTGCCCACGCGTTTGAAGCTGCTGGATCTTGGCAGCTGAGCGACCCCTAGAGTCTTGTTGGTAGCCTGCGCTAGAGTTTGGCAGAGGCATGCCGATTTGACGCACAAAACCCTCAACAGTGGTCACGAGCAATACCCCGATGATATCCCATGATATCCCATGATATCCCATGAATCCTCAGACAGATGTGCGCCGAAATCATTTCACGCCTTGCTGAGGCGCAAACTACTTTGTTCGTCTCATGCCTAGCTTGACAAAGTGGAGAAGCGAGAGAGTCCGAGAGCCCTCAGTTCAGAACAATACATCGAGTAAATGATGGGTAACCATCAGCAGGATGTATGTGGGTGAGGTTGGAAGGAACATTCGATCACAAACTGCACATCTAGTTATGGCATTTTAGACATGTTACATCATGTTACTGTATTATATGTTATGGTTTTTCCATGCTATGCCTTGCAATGCATTTGGAGATGGCCTTGAGGCCACAGTACCTTTGATGTGACGGCCTTGGATTTGGCCGGGGAAACTCAGCTCGGCTGAGGGCCCCGGTCACTGGGTGCGGGGTCCACGATGCCGAGGCCCCTGCAGAGGCGCGACGGGAGGGGTTGATGCTGCGGCGGTGCCAGTGCGACACCGTGAGAAGAGCGTGACATTTGAATTGCTCCGGTCTATTGAGTCTACTGATGATTATTGATGTCTATTGATGTCCATGTGTTATCATGAGAATTCATCAGACTCTGATATATGCCATACTGCGATGTATGCGGTATTCTGTTGTGTTTATCGGTATTTCTTTCACGATTTGATGATATATTGATCTCTGATATTTACGTGTTCAGACACCCCCTTTCCTGCTCCTCCAACTATTTGTAGCTGCAGGCTGTGTAGGCAAAAGAATGAGCATTTGGATGGTGCGTCACATGATGCAGAACACATCATGACACGCCCAGTGGTTGATCCTAAGACTCCTAAGACCTTGGCGAATAGCTCCCAAGATTCAACATGTCCATTGAAGTTGTTTCATTTTTGATATTATGATTTCATTCATCATTCAACGGCATTTCATTGTTTGAGCAATGCCATGATCACAAGCACTGGAACGAATGCAGAATCCTGGGGCCGGAGATTATCAATTATCAATTCAGCATTATTGGGCACAAAAACAAAGAGAGAGATTGCGGTACATTGCGAATCATGTTTGTCACATGAGCTCATGTGACGGCCTGAAGGGTAGCGTTCTGCAGTGCGACGTGCTCAAATTGAAGATAGGCGTGAGTCATTCGAAAATTGGCCTGCATCACCCTGTCATGACATGTTGCGAGACGTGTTGCGAGTGCTGCGCAGTTGTTCCATATTGTTCCCATTCAGGTCAGGTGGAATGCAAGAGTTGTTTTCCCGACCTCAAGGATAGTGGATATTATGTGGATATGATATACTCGTAGTGGCCAAAACTGGTCAAGCTGTCAGCTCCGATCCCAAAGGTCCGATGCCTCCGCTTTGTGCAGGTCCTGCCGGGAGCAAGCCAGTCATGGAGGCCACACTGTCATGATTTTGCGGAAATGTGCAGCGTGCAACAGAAATTCACCCACGGCATCAACGGTTTTTGAACAGACCCATTGGGCCAGGGCTCGCACTTGCACCAATTGCCTGCTCAGGTAGGCCGTCCTATCTAAGCTTGTCGTTCGAATCTATGACACATATATAGAAAAAATCATGAACTTAGTGTCTAGTTGTGGCTCTGCTTGGCTGGGCCACACATGCGCCTTCAGCGTCGCTGAACTTGAGAGACGGTGCTGGAGAGAGAGAGAGAGAGAGAGAGAGAGTTCAAGACACTGGTACTGCATCTCGATTGGACCAGTGCGAACAATCTTCTTCCACCATTTTTGGCTTGCAGAACTCTGATCGTGTGTTCCGGGTTTGCAATTTGCAATTGTTTCCTGCTGCAGGGCTTTCAAGTGGCAGTTTTGGCGCTGCTTCTTTCGTGCCCCAGCTGCGCAGGGTTATTTGATGTTATTTGGAAAATTGTGACATTCTGTGTGGACTTTTCTGGATTAGCGAAACAGTAGCGAAATGGGAAGGGCAGAAAGGGAACGAGGAACACACGACAAGAATGACAAGGAAGGGTGGAAATGTATTGAGCCAAACCCCACCTATAAAAGTGTCTTTGCAAAAGGAGAGGGTAAGGGTACAAAAAAACGGACTGCATTCACAGTCTGTTTTCTTCAACAGTGCTGTTACCCACAGACCGGGCTCGAGAAACCCCACTCTGCAACTCGGTGACGCCTTTGGCTAGAAATGCCATGCCGAACATTTGGTGGTGTATTTTCATATTCTTTGTGCCTGCTCACAGTTCAGAGTGCATATCGATGGTGCAGCGGCAGGCACTACCTGTGATTCCAGGCAGGCAGAAGCCAAGACCCTGGGAAGTGAACAACTACATTGTTGCAAGCTATCATAAGGCGGGGGTATCCCTATCCGAACGCCTGGCGTTGAAAATTCTCGATATCCTTGGCGCTCCGATGGAGGTTCTTGGTCATGTTGAGTATCCCTGCTACAGCTTTAGGAAAGACGGCTTGTCAGCTGTTTGCTACAATCTGGAGGCACCGTTCCGACTCTATACTGATTCATTTAATGCGTCCCTGAAATCTGCAGAGCAGAGGAAATCTGGAAACAAAAAGGTGCTGGTGGCCGGTCTCGTGAGGGATCCATTGGAAATGGTGGCATCGGCTTACTGTTATCATCATGATGGTCAAGAGTTCGGCAACTGGCTTTTTCCGGTGGAAGACATCATGCAGATGGGACCCAAGGAAGGAACGGAGGTGACGGCAAAAGCTCTTTTGCCCTTGGCGGAGTGGATGACCAGCGTGTTTGAACACCCAGATGAGGATACACTCCGGCTGGAATTTGACGATCTAACCAAGTCTTCTGCTGGATTTGATTTAGGAGTCCAGCGTTCCTGTTGGCTGCACCAGCAACTCTTTTTTTGGTTGAAGCCACGGGGATCTTGGGGGAGGATTTCGGAGTGGGAGAAGGTGAAGGTTTTTTTTTGGGTTGATCAAGTCGCAGATTGCCTTCGAACAACCAAGTAAACTGGTTTAGCTACAAGTAGTTCGCATTTCCTACTGGGTCTTGGGGTTTCAAAAATCGGCAGACACTGGCTGACATGTTGTTGTTTACTTCGTTTCTTACACTAATGCCAGAATGATCATAATAAGCCGACAAGTTTGATTCATCTGGATTCCCGAGATATTTGGGCCAATTTTGGGCCATTTGCTGTTCTGTTTGAGGTAACACGCAACCTGCAAGATGTACTGAGGTTTGCTGGATCATTTCTTTGGTGCTGGGACCGATCTCATCTCCAAGCCTGAGCGCTTTCGCATTACTGAAGCAGCCAAAGAGTTGGACGCAAATCGGAATCCAGAGGCTACGACGGTGCCTAGCTCAAACCACCAAGTCAGGGATCACAGCAGCGGCCCCATTTGCAAAGAAGTTGCGCATTCGATTTTGCATAAGTCGTTGAACCCTGCACTTCTCGCACGTTACAAGGAGTCTTGCCTGTAAATAGGAGTGGTTTGCTTCTTTGACATACTTNGCGCATTCGATTTTGCATAAGTCGTTGAACCCTGCACTTCTCGCACGTTACAAGGAGTCTTGCCTGTAAATAGGAGTGGTTTGCTTCTTTGACATACTTTGACCATGTGTCACCAGATGTCACCAGTCCAGTCAGGCAAGTCAGGAGAGAGTAGAGCGTGTTGCCCAAATATGCCGTTCAGCGAACCAGCCTTTTGATCCTCTTCTTTTGTCGAGTAAGGATCTGCAGCGGCGGCTGGGTTACCCNGAGAGTAGAGCGTGTTGCCCAAATATGCCGTTCAGCGAACCAGCCTTTTGATCCTCTTCTTTTGTCGAGTAAGGATCTGCAGCGGCGGCTGGGTTACCCAGTCTACGGGATGTAGGAACTACATGGAACTCCGAGCGTTTGAAGTGCAGGGAATGCCGGCAACAGCCGCAGGAGCCGCAGGAGCCACATTCAAAATGTTTTGGTATGATGTCAACCTTTGCGATAAAAAGGGAGCTCAGAAATCCCGTATCGAGGTGGGCAGGTTATTCTAATCCAGGTGTGGGTGAAGACAAGTTTGTGAAATGCATTCCATAACCATTTCATCCAGAATGTAGGAGCATCTTGATAGTTTTGAGAGTGATCCCTGAGAAGTGGCATTGAAATCGCCCTCAGATGCCTCCAGTAGTCTGAAGGGAGGGCGAATCCTTTTGGTTTTCAAATTTTCTTTGTTGGCAATGTTTTCCCGTTTTTGGCATTCGGTGTTAGGAACAAAAAAAGGAGGGACGGAGGCAAGGAAGCAAAGAGGCAACGAAGGAAGGAAGGAAGGAGGGAAGGGTATATGACAGAGACGACATTACAACATGTTACATATATCATATATAATCATTTATATGTATATATATATATAGATATATGATATATACATGATTTTACGATTATATACCAATATGAAGTATGATAGATAGCATACACAAAATTGATAAGGCAGATAGACCAGAAACAATTGGATAGATAGGAAACATATAAGTAAGATGAGACAACTAGATGGGTTCTTTAGGAAGGAAGACGGATAGGCAGAAATATATTGAAATAGATTAATATATTCGTTGAATATGTTCATAAGATCAGACTGGATAAAGTAAGACGTGATGAGACAGATTGGGTAAGGTAGATGAAAAAGATAAGAACATCATGGGAAATGAATGGATTGAAAAGATAAGCCAAAGAGAAGAAGAGCGAGATCAAGATAAAGCCCTCGAAACAGGGAAACGGAACAAAAAGATGGAAAGAAAAACGCCCAGAAGTATCAGCCCTAAAGGTGTCGTGGCCCTTCTTACATTAATGGCAACAGCATTGAGAAACCGCAAAGATTTGTGTTCCTTCTTACACTCAGTACAACAACATAGATAAACCCTAAAGGTGTCGCGGTGGTGGCGTTTGCGAGGCTGAGCTTGCTCTGTGTGTAAGTCTGAGACCAATCTGTGTGCGTAGCTGAGCTGGATTTGTGTGCGTGGCTGACTTGGGCGTGTGTGCGCCGCTGAGTTTATTCTGCGTGCGTGGCGAAATTGTTTCTGCATGCGTGGCTGAGTTTTCGCTGTGTGCGCCGCTGAGTTCCATCTGTGTGCGTGGCTGAGGCGTTTGCTCCCAGAAATGCAGCCGAAACGTGAATATTCAGCAGATTTTAGCAGCCTTGGTGGTTGCGAGCGATTGCCCACTTAGGAAAGACATTTCATGATAGTCTTGCAGTTTCAAATGATACGTCTCCGTTGAATTTCATAGCATGGCCATGGCCCAAAAATCATTGGTGTTCAAGGGACAATCAAAGGGGCTTCCAAAATCGATGACGGCCAGAGCCGTGCCTCCAAAAAGCTAAAGCAACTCTCGATGGCGATGCGCAGAATGTAAGATGCGCACTGTCTCATTTGCAATGCTATCATACAGCTGTCATACACTGCCCTGATTTTCCGGTGCATACTGTGCAGTACTTTAGATGTGCAGCTATAATGTTTGTTCCATTGTTGATTTGTTTATAAAGGGGGATGGTCATCCCCACACTTGGTTGGGGCTTACATGCCGATTACAAGGAATCCCTCGCCAGGATGAGATGACCATGCCCAACAAACCATGTTTTAACCATGGCACACATCATCGCACATGCTTTGTGCAGACACTACTTTAAGCAGGCAGCAGGTACATGGTGACATGATGCGACATGCACATTTCCAGACGTTGCCCGGCAGGAATTTATTTCTCAACCACTATAGGGATATAAGGTTTTGATTGTTTTATATAACGAGTCGGTTCACAGGATATATGGTGTCCCACGCCTGCCAGGTGATGCTCTCTAGATTTTTGCAAAGGTGCAACTTCTCCTCCGCCTGCTCCTCTTCCTCCTCGTCGTTTTCCTCCTTCCAGTTTGTCATCACAGCTCAAGGCGAGCAATCTCGTTCCAGAAGCGGCGAGCTCCAGTTCAGTCTGGGCACACACGGGCCCGGACCCTATTGTTAGCTCCAGCTCAGTCTAGGCAGTCTAGGCACATACACACCTGGACCCCGTCGCAAGCTTCAGATCAGCTGGGCACGCACGGACCAGAACCCACGCACGGACCCGGACACGTGGCAGAAAGAGCGTCAGATAGGATGTCAGAATAGATGCCAAAATAGATGCCAAATAGAATGTCACAATATATGTCAGATAGAATTTGCCGGATAGAATGTCAGAAAATTGTCAGATAGAAAGAATGCCAGATAGGATGTCAGATACAATGCCAGAAAGGCCGCCAGATAGAATGTCAGTCGGGTGGATCACTCGAAGAAAGCAATTATCCTTTGCCGTCCCAGGGGGAAAAAAACAAATGCGTCAGTATGACCTTGCGCATCACTCGAGGCGTATGTTTGTGCGCTCAAAGTTGAAGGCATCAGGGCACGTTTTCTCGGCCAAGAGATTTGTTGATAGATCAGAGCATCAAAATAGTGTTATTGCAATTAGGCGTATCAAGTTGTCCTTTGAGAATGCGAAGGGGTTGAGCTTCCTTTTGTTCACTATGTAGTGCTCCCATGATCCATGCCACTTGTCACTGCAACGTTTTCACATGCTGATAGACGGGCTCGAGAAACCCCACTCTGCAGCTCATTGAAGCCTCTGGCTAGGCGGCTAGACATGCTATGCCCAACATTTGTTGGTGTATTTTCATATTCTTTGTGCCTGCCTGCGGTTCAGACTGCGTGTCAATGGTGCAGCGGCAGGCGCTGCCTGTGATTCCAGCGGGGCGAAAGCCAAGACCTTGGGAAGTGAACAACTACATCGTTGCAAACTATCACAAAGCAGGGGTATTCCTGTCAAACAGTTTGACCAGGACCATTTTCCAGATCCTGGAGGCTCCAGATGGAGTTGTTGGTCATGTTGAATACCCTTGCGACACCAACAATCCTTACACCTGCTGGAATATGGAGGCACCTGTCCGGATCTACACTGACGCATTCAATTCCTCAGTGAAATCTGATCTGCAGAGGAAATCTGGAAAGAAGAAGGTGCTGGTGGCGGGCTTCGTGAGAGATCCCCTGGAGATGGTGGCATCCGCCTACTGCTACCACCACGATGGTCAAGAGATGAGCAACCAACTCTTTCCCGTGAAAGAAATCATGCAGACGGGACCAGAGAAAGGAACGGAGTTGACAGCCGAAACTCTTTTGCCTTTGGCTGAATGGATGACCAGCGTGTTTGAACACCCAGATGAGGATACACTCCGGTTGGAGTTGGACGACCTGACCAAGTCTTCTGCTGGATTTGATTCTGGAGTTCAGCGTTTTTGTCAGCTGCACCAGCACTTTTTTTGGAACCTTTTAGGGGATGTTGTGAGAAGATTTAGCTAATTTTTGGGTCAAAAGACGTGAAGAGATATTGTATAATAAGATATAATAAGATATAATAAGTTAATATGTGGTCCACAGCTTTCAGGGATATCTATGAAGGCAACTTTATTGCACTTTGGTTTTGCACCCGAGGTTTGCTGGATCATTTCTTTGGTACCGGGACTGATCTTATCTCCAGGAACGACCGTTTCCTCATTACTGAAACCGCCAAACTGGCGGATGAAAATCGTAATCCACAGGCTACGCAGGCGTTCAACGGGAGTACTTCCCAAATAGTCGAGCACGGCAGCGGCCCCATTTGCAAAGAAGTCGCGCATTCGATTTTGCATAAGTCGTTGAACCCTGCACTTCTCGCACGTTACAAGGAGTCTTGCCTGTAAATAGGAGTGGTTTGCTTCTTTGACATACTTNNNGAGAGTAGAGCGTGTTGCCCAAATATGCCGTTCAGCGAACCAGCCTTTTGATCCTCTTCTTTTGTCGAGTAAGGATCTGCAGCGGCGGCTGGGTTACCCGGTCTACGGGATGTAGGAACTACATGGAACTCCGAGCGTTTAAAGTGCAGGGAATGCCGGCAACAGCCGCAGGAGCCGCAGGAGCCACATTCAAAATGTTTTGGATTGTTTTGGCGTGATTCATGTGAGAATGTTTGAACTTTTGAAAGGATTGGCCGTGAAAAGAGGGCGCAGTGTCAGCAGCGTCACATTCCTGATGACAGGTTGTCAAACGCTCTTGGTGCAGAAAGTGTCGGTTCATTTTGTTCGTGATTTGGTGTGGTGTATTGCAGACTTCAACATCAGCATCAGCCATGTCGTCAGACACTGAACCGAACAGGTCGTGCCAGAAACGTTGGATAAAGACACCATCCCAAAAGCAGACGAGGTACATGCCTGATCCCAACAGCCGTGCCAATGTCATCGCCAAGGCTCGGCAATCTCTGAATTTCAAAGAGATCTGATGTTGCGTTTTTCTGTGCAATGATTCTTTGCATGTGTTGGTTGATGTTGGTTGAGAATGGTTGAGAGCATGTTTCCACGGAGCTCAGCCAATCCTGAAGATCCTGAAGTTTAAGTGAAAGAACCACCTGGGTAGCTGATGTTCCTGCGCTTCCACAAGGTGCGGAGGTTGCTTCCAACCGACCACAGCGGTTTGCTCATCATCGCGGACACCGCGGCTTGGCATGACCTTCGCAAGTCTGGCCGGCTCATGCCAGGACCATCCAATATATGGGTGTTCCATTGGTTTTCCTTTGTTTGCCTCCAATTGTGGAATCGCAAATGCATGGTTTATCATCATTGTGATTCATCCCTATCTTGCAAAGTTCAACATAGTACCTCCATTCATCCACAAGTTCTAAAATATCTCCCATGTAGGGCCCACACCCTTCACCTGAAGGGGGGCTTAAGGGGGGGGACCTTAAGGGTGGGTTTAAGGGGGACCTTAAGGGGTGGCTTGAAGGGTAACCTTCAGAAAGGTACCCTTTAGAAAGGGGCTTCAAAGAGGTACCTTAAGGGGAGGCTTAAGGGGGGCCTTAAAGGCGGGCTTAAGGGGGGCTCAAGGAAGCCCTTAAGGGGGGGCTTAAGGTGGGGCTTAAGGGGGGGGGGTTGAGGGAAGCTTTAAGGGAGGGCGTAATGGGGAGGCTAAATAAAAAGCATTCTTCAGCTTTTGAAAGGTTGAGAAAAAATGTTCCAAAGGGATCCAGGGCGCTTCAAAGAGATTTCAGAAGGGCTTGAAGGAGGCTTCAATCATACCCTTTCCAGTACAGATGATGGGGGGCTTAAGGGGGATCTTAAAGGGGGGCTTAAAAGGGACTTCCTATATTGGGTGGTCAGAGGCCATCATGGCTCAAGATGACATTACAATATCCCAAGATGGTCCAACATGGCCGCTACGCCCGACTACGCCCCCCCTACCCCTACACCCTCACCCCACACCACAGACACACCACCCCACCCCACACCACCCCACACCGCAACACACCAATAGAATAATAGAACGCAAAAAAAAACAACATAAACCAAATAAAAACAATAAAACCTGGCAAATAACGCATGAACGCCACAAAAAAACAAACAAAACACGCGCACACACACACACGCACCCACGCACGCACGCACGCACGCACGCACGTATGTACGCACGCATGCACGCACACACACACACACATGCATACACACAGACACGCACACACACACACAATCACACACAAAACAAAAAGCACAAAAACACAAAACAAACACATAAAAAACCATAAGCACACACATGTAAAACCAAGCAAAAACATGAAAAAGACGCATGCGTGGTGCAGTTTGCCAGGTGCAATCCCTGAACCTTGTGGCTTGTAAGCCTGATTGCAGGCCACAAGGCTCAGGGATTGCACCTGGCAAACTGCAACACACAGGGCTCCGCACCACCCCACCCCACAGCAAACTCAAACCACCACAAGACACCACAAAGATACCACAGGGCCTTCCCTTGACCACTCCGTAAGCGCCCTTGAAACCCCTCCATTCAAGATAAAAACGCCAAAAAAAAAAACATGAAAACCAACAAAAGACACAAAAAATACAGACACACAAAACACAGAACAAACACATATAAACACGAAAGCAATAAGCACACATGTAAAACCAAGGCTCTGCGTGGTGCAGGTTGCCAGGTGCCATCCTTCAACCTTGTGGCCTGTAAATTGGTTTGCAGGCCACAACGTTCAGGGATTGCACCTGGCAAACTGCACCACACACCCCTCAGCACAGCACAAACCAACACACAACGCTAAACAACACCACCAGACATCACAAAGATACCACAAGACCTTCCCTTGAGCGCCCCGTAAGCCCCCCCTGAAGCCCCTCCATCCAAGATAATAACATCAAATACAAACACATGAGAAAACCACAAAAACAAATCACGAAAACACCAATTACAAGGCAGGGTGCCACAGGGGACCTAAAGTGGACCTTAAGGAGGGGGCTTAAGGGGGGGCTCAAGGGGACCTTAAAAGGGGGGGCTTAAGGGGGAGCTTAAGGGGAGGGTTTAAGGGGGACCTTAAGGGGCCTTAACTTAAGGAGGGTGCTTAAAGGGGGGCTTAAGGGCGACCTTAAAGGGGGGGGTTAAACGGGACCTTAAGGGGGGGCTTAAGGGGGACCTTAAGGGGGGGCTTTAGGGGGACCTTAAGGGGGGTGACGTGGTATTCCCCTCGGGGGCCCTGGTCTATATACACACCTGGAATTACCGACAGTGAGCGCAGCGACTTTTCTCTTTGAGCTATGCTTGTCAGTCTTGAGCCACGAAGTGGCGC
>BGPT01002716.1:50916-71037 GCA_003297045.1 Symbiodinium sp. clade C Y103 | reverse complement strand
AGCGGGGCAGAGGAAGTGGGCATAATACATATGTGTTTCTATCTTTTTCCAACCACAAAACCCCATAATACATATGTGTGTTGATGTCTCGGAACCCCCAAAACTCATTATACGTATGTAGTAGAAATGTGTTATTTTGTGTTTTTTTGTCGTCTGGTTTTTGTGGCAAAACACATAATACGTATGTATGTTGTCANCCAAAACTCATTATACGTATGTAGTAGAAATGTGTTATTTTGTGTTTTTTTGTCGTCTGGTTTTTGTGGCAAAACACATAATACGTATGTATGTTGTCAGTATCTTCAGAAAAAGGTCAATATACATATGTATATTGTGGATTTTCCAGACAAAGCGTACAAAATACATATGTATAATGAGCCAGGCTACCACACCACATATGTGTTACGTTTGTTTTCCCGTGTAAGATTTTTTCCCGTGTTTGCATTTTTTTTGGGGTGGCGTGAATGCGACTCAAATCACATCATGTGCTTGCCGTGAGGAAAAAAAGGCAAAAATCAAGGTTGAAAACGTGCAAAAACTTAAGCCAACGAGANGGTGGCGTGAATGCGACTCAAATCACATCATGTGCTTGCCGTGAGGAAAAAAAGGCAAAAATCAAGGTTGAAAACGTGCAAAAACTTAAGCCAACGAGAAAACAACACTATTCTTGATTCTCATCGAAAAACATTGCTTATGCATAGCTCAAAACGGATCGAAACAAGTTAGCTAAGTTATAACTTAGGGTATAACTTACCCTAACTTAAGTTATGTTAACTTAGTTATAACTCCTCTAAACCCATTTATAACTTCGATAACATAGATATATCTTAGGGGCATCTCCTTGTNTAACTTACCCTAACTTAAGTTATGTTAACTTAGTTATAACTCCTCTAAACCCATTTATAACTTCGATAACATAGATATATCTTAGGGGCATCTCCTTGTACTGAGAATAGTAAAGCCAAACTGTAATTGGTTTATTATATTGCTATCTCTGGCAACCAAGCATGGCACTGGAAAATTCCCCTCGTTTGAAGGTGACTATCGAAGACCAGGGATTCTCGTCAAGTTTGATTACCAGAGAGTATGCTTTGTAGATGATTCCAAGTATGATAACATTTCAGTGTTTTTTCTTTTTCACAACTAGTTTAACACATATATTTGCAATATTACTGATATTTACTTAGTGTTCTTTCCAAAATTATGTAAGTCTAAAAGTGGATATACAGCCATAGTTGTAGGGGCCCACTATCTCAAGTTACCCTATGGCGGTGAACTCACAATGGTCTTGTTTTTTGAAGTAACCCCGCCTGCACCCCCAAGTATTTGTACCCCATGAGTCCTGTGTTGAATTCCGTTGTTGATGATGAACCCCAACACCCTATTGTGATCTCATGTTTTCTGATGGTTAAAAAAACTCATATTATTGATGGTTAAATACCTATCAAATCCCCATTTTTCATGGCTCAATCTCCATGGATTCCCAGTAATCAACATATTTATCCATTGGTTTTGTTCCCAATCCCATATTAGGATATATTAGGACGTTTCCTAAAATGGGGTTATCCCCCGCATCATCCAAGTTATTAGATCATTTTTAGTATTGCAACCCATGGTGACTTGGGGATCCCCCCATCCATGGCCATCTTTGTGCTCCCCGGCGACCCCTCTCAGGTGGAAAAGCGCGCCGATGCCTCGCGTCCCATCGCACCTGCCACAGCAGCGGCTGCGCCCGCCGCGCCAGCGCCGGCGACTGCGCCGGCAACTGCGCCGGCAACGGCGTTGGGAGACTCGGGCAGTGCAGGGTTTGGGGGATGTTGGAGGTCAGGGGTTGGCGATTTTATGGCGATTTAATGGGGGTCGCGTCAGAAACTGACCGGGTTTAATAGCAGAGAAAAGGTGGAATTAAACATGAGTGATGGTGATTTAACGGGGGTTGATGAATTTAACGGGTATCTAATCTGGTTCTGATATAATGCGATAGATAACCAAGTGTATGATTTGGGTTTGTTTGATAATGGCGTATACCCCCCGATGGCCCTTGTAATCCGGAAAATAAAGATAGACGAATGGATTTCGGGGGTAGCTGTGTTCAGACAAACGCACTTAGTTGGCCAAAGAGATTTTTTTGAAAAATGCCACTATGTCAAGATCTGAGCATGACTTCGCACAGACTTTGACTGCAGAACTGTGCTCCAATTCACAGTATAACTATTTCGATCATTCGCATACCGTTGATGGTTAGATGCCTCTTCCACTAACAGAGGGATCCTGTGGTAAACCTAAACCATAAACCACACCCGACTTCACCAAAAATGTGTGCAAGGGAACAACAAAATAAACAATCCCAATTGGATGTTATGATTTACAGCATTAGACAATCGTATTATACCAATACAATCAAATACTGTCATATTGTGTGACCCACCCCCAGTGAGTAGAAAAATGCTGCCAAACCAACATTGGGATCAAGATATGTCTGGATCTGAGTGCATATCGAGGTCTCCGGCGCAGAAAGAGACCACTGCGCAGAAGGAGACGAGTTCGGTGGGTAGCCACAGGATGGAGTATTTGATCATATGGGTATTGCTAAGAACTATATTCCCCGCGGCCACATGGTAGGGTGTTTGGTGATTTCAATACCGAGAATTCAATGCAAAGTGATATTTCTGAGAATACAAGTTCACAAACTGTGCAAACCTGCAAACCTTTAGAAGCCGAGGTATACGCCAAAGGATCTGGTATCAAATCCAGTGATTCTCCATGTTTGGTGGGATCTCATCCGCGGGTTTGGTTAGTTTTGTTCTCGCAAAATGATGTGGTTTACCCTGCACAACCATGTGGGTATCTTACCTGGACCTTGCAGGAAAGTATCGGAAAGTAGCCATGTTCATTGGATTTCATTGGTATATTGAGGCATTGAGGTTCCATAGTTCTAAGATGGTGTGGTTTGGATAAATTTGGATATGTGTTTCAATTATCTTGAACAATTTCATCTATATCTTCACGAATTTGCCGGTCTCAAAATTGTGGCGTTGGAAACACCGGCTCCAATGAACCACCGATCGCCGTCCTGCAAGGTGGAAATCCGAGATGTCGCCAAAGAGGCAGTGGCGCCCTTGGAAGTTGGGGTTTCAAATTGTAAAAACGGAGGGTTGGAACCGTAAACCTATGGCTATGTCTCCATGGGTCAACATTTAAGACACTTTAAGACCCAGGGTACGTTGATGGATTTGGATTTGTTTGGTTCTCAGGGGTTGGGCGTTGCTGCATGGCGTTTCCTATGGGTGTTCGGCTTCTCTTCTCATTCGGTTTGCTTAAGTCCAACTTGTTTGGCAGCGCATGGTTGCTGCTGATATCCCAACTCCCGCTGGTTTATATCATGTCTCTTCTGCCTTTGATCTCAATTCTCCATTTGCCACCTAGGCAAAGCGGCCGGCAGTGCCGGGGGCCCTTGGTCAGGCGGGAGAGTTGCACAGGATGTTGTGCGGAAATTCATCCGCAAAAGTGTATGTCCTGGATTTAAGTATATAGTAGCATAGTGTATGCATATATATATATATACACACTGTACGGAATAGGATATACCGATGATATACCTATATCAATATCTTCAGGTTTCCAGAATGCTAACAAGCATAAAAAGTGGAGAACGCATGAGTTTGGCCGTCTTCATCCTCTGATTGGCAACAGACCATCGACCACATGTGGAATATGGGGGTTTCCTAGAATAGGGGTACCTCAGATCATCCAATTGAATATTGAAACCAATGGTTTTGGGGTACCCCCATTCTAGGAAACCTCGATATTCCCTATTACCGCTATTGCACCTGTCTTCCCAATGCTACCCTTCCATACATCATACCATATAACCTGGAATTGAGATTTGTATATGCTTTTGCCTGGAAGTGCAAATGTGTGTTTTTGATGTGTGTTTTTGTCCCTATATACCCTGGGGTAAACTAACATAGACGTGGAAGAGCCATGGTTTTCCGTTCGGAAAATGATCTACAAATAGTGGATGTTCATGGATTTTCCAGACCTTTTCGTATGTTTAGCCCAGGTCATCTATAAATAATCATTATAAGCAATCATTATGAATAATCATTATGAATAGTCATTATAAATAATCATTATAAATAATCATTACACATAATCATGATGTATATAATCATTAATAATCATCAATAATCATCAATAATCATCAATAATCATTGAGTATTCATACCCATTGTATACCCAGGGTACTCACAACATGTTTAGCTCTACATCCCCATTCTTAACTCATCAACGGCTGCATCCTGCCCTGACAGGCACCTGCGCAGCCAGCGCAGCCAGCGCAGCCAGCGCAGCCAGCACCGGAAGCAAGGCTGGGAAGATCTGCGAAGATCTGGAGATACAGATCAAAAACCGTACTTGGCAAATGGTAAATATAGATAAATATCAATAATGAATGGGCCATATAATAATACGTATGTGTATATATATATATATAGAGATACTGATATAGATATAGATATATATGTGTATACATAGGAAAATATTAGGTAAATATTAGGTAAATATCTTGGCAAGATCTCATTTTTGGGTAAATATAGGTAAATCATCAGATGAATATACCATTCTCCAAATTAACATAAACGCTGAAGATACCAATTTTTACCAGAAACTCACCTTCCAACCCCATTGGACGGGGTCTATGTTAGTTGGGGGATGGTAGTAAGTGGCTTGGTTCGCCCAAGCTATACAGTAGATGGACATTGCACCTACTTGGCCTACTTACAACCGGCGCTATAACCCACTTAGAATGCCTGTGATGAGCCACCAAGTAGCGTTAGTCCAACCATTAAAAATACCTCTGCTGACGGGTTCACATTGGGGGTGTCACGGTGTAATGCAGATTTTCCTCAACTGTCTGGCCTGCACTTCCTAAAAGTCAGTAATCCTATTTTCACAGCAGGGTTTGTGACCAAAGGGTACATTTAGTAACTTTCCATTCGACGTCATTATTACAACCAGGAATAGTAAACCCAAATACTCGGCATTTACCAGTATTAAGTATCCTCCGGAAATCAAACATGGCAATGGACATTTCGCCCCATTTGGTTCAATGATGTTCCCAGCAAGCCATGTTTGATGCCAGGACAGCAGCCCCTCCTGCGGCCACGACCGTCCCGCCTGTGCCCGTGGTACCCAAGGTGCGGTGTGGATGCAGGGAGTTTGCTATGGAAAACCATCATTTTGAGAGGTAAATCATTGGTTGGATTAACGGAGACGAGTGGGATTTGGGTCGCTTTTAATTCGGCACCATTTTTTTGTTTTTTTTTTTGGAGGTTTGGGTTCTTTCTAATACTAAACCATCCGAATCTTGGGATAACTACCTAAATGTGACCAATATCCATCATTTCGCAGGTTGTTAGCTCGAACCGCAAAACAGTGGATTTTTGCTTCCAAAATACGCGTCAGTTGGATCTCCAAAATACGCGTCAGTAGGTAATATAGAATCCCAGTGCAGAATCCTCTTCATTCATTTTGCAGATATGCACTGCACTCTGGTAAACTAACATAGCTATTGAACATGGCCATTTGTAGTTGATTTTCCCATTAAAAATGGTGATTGTCATAGTTATATTAGTTTACCAGAGGGTAGTATTACCACTTTTGCTATCAGATGATCAGCCGCGGTGCAGGAGTCGCCTGAATCCGCACCTGCAACTGGTTTGATGGCTTGTCTGACGGGAAACTGACTAGATTGGTAGATCAATGGGCGTTCAACCATCAAACATTATCACTTTACCAACAAGACATGAAGATTTAACCATCAAAGATGGGGGTTAGCTATCAAGAAATGGAAATTCAACCATCAAAAACGGTGACTTAAAGTGACTTTGCCATCACTAATGGTGATTTTACCATCAAGAAATGCTGATTAATCATAAACAAGTTGACCTATATAAATTGACCTATGCAAGCATCAACAATGGTGACTTAAGCATCAAACATTGTGACTTACCCAAGGAACATTGGTGGTATGATGGGGATTTGTTTACAGTTTGCTGGTGGATTAACCAGCAATAGTGGAGCAATATGCCATAATGGGGTACAACATCAACCACAATGATGGTACAATGGTGATAACATGAGGATAGCCATAACTTGATGGCAGGGATTGTTACAATCGATCTAGATAACTTTAATGAGGAATTGGGGGATCATCCCCATAGGCGGCCGAACTTTTCAGGGTGGTGAGTTCGTTTGATCTGTCCAAATGTATGTCGTAACCAGCAAATAGAATGTATGTTATATGTATATATATATATAAATACATGCAAAGGCTGCAAAGGTTTGAAAGATTGGCCATGATTTGGAGGCCTCGCTTGGATAATGTTTGAATGATTTTGGCCATTGATATTGGTTGTGCTTTCCGTTGTTCCAAGCCACAGCTGAGGCAAAGCGCAAGGACCAACCTGTGCAACAAGCTGGCCAGGCCGAAAGAGAATATGCGGATGGGTCAAATTACCGATGAAATCACCATATTTTGGGGGGATAAACATCCATAAGCCAGCTATGCCTCAGGGTACCTAAGGTACCAGGGTTTTGATCCTTAAGCATATAGACAAACATGAAAATCAATGAGTTAACATTATTCCCAAAGTATCACCAAATTTGGCGTGTGTTTTTAACCACAATCCTAATATGAGCAAATCACCTGTCCCTACCACGACCTGATCGTCAAAGCCGCAGGTAGAGCGCGCAGCCAAGACGGCAAGGAATGAAGGCCCTCCAGTAAAGAAGCAGCCCGTGCCTGCCAAGGTGGCATGGTGGGTTTTGCCATGGGAGATGGGCGAAAATACGACTGTAGTGAGGGGTTCATGGGGATTTCATGGAAGAGATCACCAAACATCTCAAATTTAGAATTTTTATGCATGTTTTAGACGTACCGTTGGTTGTTTAATGGAAATTTGGCCATGAAAGTAGATGATTTACATCTCATTTCGATGGCCATTTTCCATGGCAAACTGTAAGCGAGTTCCAGAGGCCAGTTTTAGCGACAACAGAGGGGTGATCAACCAAGAATGGGGATGCAAACACTGATGAATTGAATCTTTCTAGGTTATGTTAAACTGATTTCGTTGGATGGTTTCATGGTGATTTCATGGGATTCTATGGGATTCTATGGTGGTACATGGGCATTGAACTCTTGAGGCTTGGGACCCCACTCCATGGACCATTTTTCAGCACCCATGGACCAGGCTCCAGCTGCTGGAGGCCACATCTTCGCCTATGGGGGAGGTGTTGTGGATGACAGCGAATGGCTGGATCAAAGTAAGGTTAAGGTGATCAAAACCATCAATAGGATGATGTTGAGGTTGTTGAAGAGGTTGTGGTGTTCATGATTAGTTTCCATCTGGTTACTTATAACATAGCCATAGAATATCTCCGAACTAAATGGAGGTTTCTAGCTGGGAAAATCATCCAAAATTCGCCCCCATTGTCTATCCAGATATTGGCAACAAACCCAGGAGGTGCAGGATGAAACCCATCACTGCTTAAGAATGAGACAACCGTTCATACAGATTCCCAACACTGTTTACCCAGTAAACTGAGATAGCTATGGAAAATGAATGAACATGATTCATTCATAGACTTATAGATGAATTACCACTCAAAATATGGTGATATGTTCAATGGTTAGATGTGTGTTTCCCAGAGGTTACAAGTTTCTGTTCCAAGCTGATTGCTCCTTCAGGTGCACCCGCAACCACGGCTGTTTGGAACCAAGAGTTGGTGTTCGGTGCTGCGGATGCTGCGCTTCAAGCAGCCAACCGGGGAGAACATGGTTTTTCAGCCGTCCAATTTATGCCAATTCTATGTTTGATTGTGAGATGGAACATGTTGTTGATAATATGTATGTATATATATATACAGTACATATATACATGTAATTTTATATTTACATGTATAGATGATAGATACGTAAATACTACATTGTACATATTGTGGTTTAAGTACATTTACTACTGGGTCAACCGTGGATAGCTGTTTTACTAGGTGAAGATTTTGCTATACATGGGGAGATACAGGAACCAGCTCAAAGCGAAGATCAGGAATGATATCCCATATGATCCTAGATATCCCAGTACATTGCCACATGAATCCCAATATCATATCTAATGTAATATCATATCCCAATTGATAGGGTACCCAATCCTGTATGATACACTGCAAGAATATGTAATTCCCAATCTTAGATTCACAATATTTGGTGAACACAAATTAAAGATTAGATTCCCATCACACAAATCGACATTGACAATCCCATCCCCCTGTCGAATGCTCTCCAAAGGAAACCCTAGTATAGTATTGGATCTATTCATTTTGAGTGATCATATGCAGGGGTCTTTAATCTTAGATTGGCTATATATATATATATAATCATATTAAGTATAAATAGTATATATACATATCCTGTCAGGAAGATGTGCATTTTAGTGGATAAATTTATCCCATATATATATATATATACATATATGTATATATATATAATCTTCATTTCAGCATTTCAGCTGGTAAAAGTTCTGTGACCCCACACGGCACCGATGGTCACAGCACCGTTGTCCGAGGCCGCCGCGGCCTCGGCAGCCACGCCGCCGACGGCGCCAGCGCCGTCGCCAGGGCTGACGCCGCGGGCAGCCGCTTGGTTTCATTGGGATCTAAGAGATACTGTGTGTCATGGATCATTATCGGCGGTAATATATGAAATCGTAGTATTCTGTGTGACCATACAATTATATAGTTGGGAATTATCCCATTTGAAGTATCACTATCTGTATTTTTCATTCTCAATCATTTGATAGTATATTAATATATGTATATATATATAATTCGGATATATCCCTTATGAAGTATCATTATCTATAATGTTCATTATCAATCATTTGATAGTATTATATGATTATATAGTTGTAGTGATGATGTATTTCATATTTCATAGGGATAGTTGTTCATTTCATTGTCACTAATCTATGGGATTTAACCGATGACATATGGTAAAATAAGGGTAATATGATTTCAATATATTGGAATTTAAGCAGTCTCAGTGATATCTAACCAACCATATGATTTGGGTGCGTTTGGAATCCGGGATACACCCCCAAAATTTGGAAAACGATGACAAACTATGGGACTGAGGGATATGATGCCACCAGGGCACATCATCCAATACGGGCATTTCACTGGTGATTCTGCTACATAGGGACATAAGACGAAATCATTTAGATCATGAATTGGTCCTGTTGAAAGCCTTGTTTTTCCACTCCCAGGACTGTTTCAAAGAGTCGTGGGTGATTTCAAACACTTATACAGTATACTATTTTTTCGCTTGGGATGATGATTACATATGATTACCATTGACCAACTATCAGGTGGAGGGAGCTGTTAGTTGCTATGGGTATCCATATTCCTATGCACATGGGGAGCCAGTTGGAGCTACTAAAAGTATCTAAAAGTTTCCCAACCACATGATATCCCTCTGTTTCCCACTATACCATCGTTTCTTGCCCATGATATTCACATTTTCTCCCATGAATGTCCCATTCTTGGGGATAGGTTGAATGGTTTCAGCTTGCAGCCGCCAGCTTGAGGCTCCCATTGAAATCATGGACGTAGATGAGGAGCCTCCCAAGCCCGCCTCTTGAGCAGGTTGTTCCGACCGGAGTGGATGGTTCGTATTTGTTCAAAAGAATGGTATCTATGTCTATTTCTATCTGGATTTTTTGAAGCTCCTCCAAGTTTGTTTTGGTTTAAGATGTCTCCCAAAGAGTTTGAAGAGCCTCCAAAGTTTGTGTCAAAAATTGCTAGTTGCAGCCTGCCCCAGTTTTGTCATTCAGTTGTCCATGTGGCAAGGTGCCGCTGGCCCTGATTGAGCAAAGAGAGGCGGCTGTAAAATGAATGGCAGAGCGGTGCTAGCGGCGGTGCCCAAGATCGTTGGTGATTGAAGGTAAGAAAGGTCAGATTTTTGTAAGCAAAAGGTAGCCAAAGGATGCAAAAGGGGTTATTAGGCTTCACAAGTGAGGAGTAGTGAGGTTATAGACCGAAAGAATCTTTTCGTTTTCCTTGAGAGGTGGTGTTTGGGTTGTACTTACTGAGACTTCTTGGTGGGGGTTGCAATCCAATAGGTGAAGCCCTATCAACGGACCAGTACCTTTGGGGATGAGGCTTTGGGTCCTTGAAGTTGGAAAAGTGTTTGCTGCGGAGCCATTGATTGGTTGAACATGGTTGAACCATTTGATGACAGATAACAGAGGCAACTTATTTAAAATGGTGGAAACCAATTGTCAGGAGCGCAGACCATAGAACGCGTTTTTCCTCCGTTATGCACATGTTTGGATCAGACCTGGAGAACTCTGCCCAATAGGCACTGATGGTGCAAGTGAAGCAGGCACTGATGAACGCTGGCTACAGCCATCACCCCTCAGAAAGAATGAATTGAAGCATAGATGGTTGACAGTTGCAAGACACGGATTCAATTTGTTTCAATGAACATTTCAATGTCAACACATTCCTCAAGGACATTTGTCGTCACTTGCTTGAATTACACATTTGCGGTCACAGGAGAAGATGGACCGATAGATCTTATACCCTCCCAGTCGGCCCATGAGGCACCTGAAAAACTCAAGTGATTCATGGGCCACAGATGCAGCTTCCACGTTCCATGAAAAAAACATGGTCAAACCTCAACACAGATCCTGCAGAAATGCCAGCTCCGATGACGTCTTCTCCTTCCGCTCCGGACGCGACAGCGCCGGCAGCGCCCACTGCAGCAGCCCCGGCGGAGCCCTCTGCGGCAGCCCCAGCGCAGCCAACTGCGGCAGCCCCGGCGGAGCCCACTGCAGCAACCCCGGCGCAGCCAACTGCGGCAGCCCCGGCGGAGCCGACTGCGGCGGCAGCCCTGGCGGAGCCAACTGCGGCAACCCCGGCGGAGACCACTTCTCCAGCCCTGGCAGAGCCCACTGCAGCAGCCCAGGCCCAGCCCACTGCGGCAGCCCCAGAGGCCGCGGCCGCTGAAAGGTTGCCCTCAGCAGCTGAGGTGGAGGCGCAAAATCGTGACTTGGCTGCAGCTCCACCATGTGGTCTTTGATGAGGGCAACAAAACAAGGGCCTTGAAGTTCCTGGAAGTCTGTTCAAAAGAATGGTTCTTTGGATGGGCAAACCAGAGAGATGTGCAGTTGTGGGAATTCCTGGTCGTGAGAATTTGCCAGTTTTGCTGCATGCGATTCAAAGTGTGGTTGGACTGTCTGATTGCTTTTCATGTTGGATTCCGGATTGTCAAGGGCTCTTTCTGAGCCTTTGGCTCTAAATGATTGGATTTTGCCTCAACAGGATTCAATTCGCATCCTGGACGTCGCATTTGATTCGCAACATTTATGCAAATAACGATTTCCCTACAGCAAGACAGGTTTCCCTTCCCATGTCCTGAGAAGAAAACCTCTAGAAGGTGAAGACCCTCAGTTATTGGTTTACGTTCACCCATGAACACTATAAAGTTATTTCATATCCATAAACCCGCTTAGAATAATGCACATCCCTACAAAAATATGTCATCAACATTGTCAAAAACAAAACTGCTTAAAACTAATGTTAGAAATTGAACAATGAAAAAAGTAATGACAAGATTTTAAAAAAACAAAAGCACAATAATTGCTCACCGTTGTTTTCAACCTCAACACGACCTTTTCAGAATTTCAGACCCAAAATGACAACCCCTGATTATTGGAGTTGTTTCGCATATAATCATATAGAGTATAGTTATTATAGTTATATATATGTATACATATTTCATAGCCACAACCCCCCCCCCCTCTTGGAGTTATGGCTGCTCCTCACCACCCCCAGGTTGGGCCGAGCTGGAGAATGCGTTCGTTCTCCTTCAAGCCGAACGTGATGCTTTGAAACAGGAGGCGCACCAGTTGACCCGTTGCTGGTGAACTGGGGGCCCCAGCACACAAAAGTCTCAACAAAAATATGGAAAAACCCAACCGCAGAATGAAACATATCTACTTTATACAACTTTATACATGCAATCTGTATAGTTCTGGTATACTGAAAAAAATAATATATATATATATACACATTATATACATCAAAAACATCATCACTAGACTATCGATAATCATCGTGAGCTGCAGTTTTGTTTAAATACCCAGTTCGCATTGCTTTTCAGTGAGGTGTAGATTGTTCACATTTTGTTCGGGATCAGGTCAGACATCAAAGGACGCGCCACAACTACCCAACATGTCCAATGTGGGATTGGTTTGCAATGATTTGAAGGTGCTGCAAAACTTACTGGTGCTTAGTAGGGAATGGGGGAATGGGATGATTATTCATGGTTATTATAGGTCATTCCCCCATTCCCTGCTAAGCACCAGTAAGAAAATCAGATTGTTCTTTCTTACACTAAAACGTGGCCATTTTTCTGTGGCACTCTTTTGCTGACTATGCGCTAGCTCTACGAACACTCATCGCCTTGTTTCTGTCAGCGTGAATCTGCCATCTCGACTACTTGTTGGTTTCCCAAATCATGTTTCTATCATGTTTCTTCCCTTCATATTCTATCCCTTCCAGCTAACACTATATTATACATATATATATATATACTTCCCAAGCAAAACCCTGATTTAGTAATCTTATGAATCTTATGTATTTATTACCAGAGTTGTGCGTGTCCCTGGGGTCCCTTCTCGAGCCGAAACCATCATTTGAGGTGAAGAGCCTTCGCCAACAATGTGTTGATGAGAACATGAAGGACTCTGCAGAGCGTCCTCAACCCTGGGCCTGGGGTGGAGTTCACCGTTGCCATGTCTGTTTATTTTCCCGGAAATCTGACCTGGCAATAGGCAAAACCCTGTTATCTACATGTGGAAACGATGTTGGTTCAAAAGCAAAGAAAGAGTTACAGAACAACAGAGATATAGTCTCAATTTAATTCTGGATAATTTGGCTGCCGGTTTCATTGTTAGTTTCAACCCTATTCAGGATGCTGATACCCAACACAAATATGTTTCAAGGGGGTTGAAACCACCAGCCAGAAATAGTTTTAGTAGTCTGAATCTGCACATGGATGAGAATGATGTTCGCTGTTGTCAAGCTAAATCCAAGTATTAGCCCAGACAGAAGCTATCTATATGTATGATACTGTATGATACTGTAAACTGTATACTATATTTCATTGTATTTGAATATCTTTCATAGACGTTAAACATAAAACCATTTATATGTATGATACAGTATCAATAATTATGTCATATATCTATTTACATTTAGATATACGTCATCAGTCATCAGATATAAACTGTGGATATATAATATATATATATACATGCAATATCATTTGCATTGCCGGTGAAATCATTCCAACTCCATGTGACCACGCTCAGCGCTGCAGCCAAGATCTAGGGCTTGTAGGGTGCCACAGCATGTTTTCAGCTCGACAGGTCGATCAAATGAGACTTTCACCTAATGTGAGAAACCCTGGCTGCCATTAATAAACCTACCATAACTGGGGATGGTTTATAGCACCCATGAAAATGGTGATTCATGGGGATGGTTTATGATTGGATTTAGCACATTAGTTGGTCATTGGCATATAGAATTTCACCATGAGATCAAGATGTTTTTGTGAAGAACTGGCTGTGTTAGACCGCTCCAAAGTTGTGCGGGCCCGATGTCGTCGCAGAAGGCTGGCCAGGGTGGACCCGGCAGAAACTACGTCAGGCGTTGAACATAGGATACCCCCAAGTCACATCATTGTCCCAATTTAGATTAAAATATATAGCCATTTTGAGTATCATTTTGGACCAACCTACTAAATATTGCAGTATGGTGTAGCGATCTCGAGCATGACTTCGTCTTTACGAAGTGGCCTGCAAATTCCATCGCCCATGAACGTTTGGAAATCACCCACACCTGTTATTTGATCAACGTTGACCCACATGATCACCCTGCCACCAACAACCAAGCAGATCCTCATTGAAATCCCAGAGTCACCCACCACATGGCCATCCACAGCATCTCATGTTTCGGAAGGTGAAATTTCGAAATGCTTGGAAAGGTTTCGCCTTTGCTTCCCGGCCGTGGGCAAATCACATTGGGGCTTGGAGATGATCTTTTGGGAGCAATGGGATGATATTGGATCGGTACGGATGGGTACCATAACGGTGCTATATCCATGTCTGGGTGGGTAAGTTTGATTGTTCCGTTGTCTGCGTGTGTTTTTTTTGTTGCTTCGACATCTTTCATATCAAACATAAAAAACACACGTAACCACATCAATTTTTCAGCAACTGAGGACAGAATCATCGACGACCAACTCGAAGTTTTTTCCCCGGCTGAAAATGACACTGAAGGTCTGGTGGTGATCTCTGGCTGTGTGACCACCACACAGCCGATGCAAAACAAGGCGCCGATGTTTGCGCGCCATTTTCAACAGCGTCCTCCATGGTCTGGGTCAAAGTTATTTTTCATCTACAGGAAAGACGAGATGAATGTTTGTTTCAACATAATTCAATATAATCCAGTATCTCTACTTTGAGATACTGTACCCAAGGGTGAGCCATGACTCCCCAAGTGGAGATTTCACCATGCAGCTATGCATCCTGGCCAACATTTGGTACAGTAGCAGTAGCACCTGGTTTTGACCTTCCTGAGAGATCATGAACTTGAGCAGTGGCTGCTAAACATTGCTAAACCCCTGCTGATCCATGATTGTGGGTAGTTATACTGCCCAAGATAGTGAGGATTATCAGCAACCATTTATGGGAATTCCTATTAGACATACTGGATCAGCAGGGGATTTTGAACATTGCTCATTATTGTTTGGTAGATTTCGTGGATTTGTTAAAGTTTATCAACAAATGGTACGACAGTTGGCTTTGTTTTTTTCAACAGTGCCACTTTTGATCCTTTGAACTCCCGCGTTTTCCAGGAAAACTACGACATTCGCTTGAACAACGACGTTTTAGATTTGAAGTATCGGCCCCGACAGCGGCGTTGGTTCCTCACGCCCATTACAGTGTCCCGCTATGAAGGGATACGCCAATGTGGCGCCAGCGCCACCTGGCGACCTTTTGGGGGATGCGCTGGGAAAGCTGTAAGTGGTTATGTAACTGATATATGTTGTAACCAAAGTCATGGCAGTTATGGGGGCTATATCCCAACTTATGGGGCTTAGTAGCACGGAGTTATATGAGTTATACCCATGAATAACCACAACTGTCAGAACTGCACCCCAAAGCAGTTGTAAAGACCAGAACAGGTGCCGATTGAGATACAACTTTGCGATCACTGAGGCAATAGGCTTGAAAATCGCACCTTGAAATTGGATGGTTTGATACAAAGTATGTCCCATTCATTCCCATTCAGTTTTAACTCATTCCCCAAATTCAAAAAGGACATATCTTTTGTGCTTTTGTGGCTCAACCATCAGGCCTGGGTCACCGACGAGGGCCATATCTACATGCACTTCAGCAGGTGCCATTGCGTGGCCATTGGGATCACCATACATTTCTGGTGCCATCAAACGTGGCTGGGCAATCCCCGCACTAAATGGAGGTCTAGTTCGCTGGGAAAATCATCGAACTAAATGAGGGATTTTCATGGATTTTCCATTGCCATGTTTGATTGAGGGTACATTTCTGTTAGGCTCAAAGAGCCAGGAGCACTGTGCGTAACTCGTTGAGGATTTGTGACCCTGATCTGATGTAGGGAACTTGGGCACGGAAGGGGGGAATAAACCACTCAGCTTCACAATTCGGCAATTGTTCACTTCAAAACGCTAGGGTTCTTGGAATTTGCTTTGAACCCCCATGATTCAAGCAGAACCTAGCTTGGCTTTTGCTGGAGATATACTCAAAATATCTTAAAATCCATACATTTACTAAGGGGACACCAATCTTGGCAGGTCAAACAAGGATGTTTGAATATGTTTCAGCCAATTTCAGAATTCATGTGCCCATTACTTGCCAAGTTCAGAGTTGAATATATGGTGTACTTTCACAGTATCGTATTAGATTCGCAAAGTAAATTCGAGTTTTCTGCCGTTGTTTCGTGGCTGCTGGACGCTTTCCCCCCGACTCGGACAGGAATGCCATTCCCATGGTGGTGCACTTCTCTGGGTTCGCCTTCAGTAACAAGAGCCAAGACGATGGAATCGAACTGACTCTAGTACAGATGCTTACCTGAATGATGCCATTTTCTGCCAAGGGTAAGAAGCCATATTTCAGGATGGTTGCCCTCGCTGCGGTTATAAGGGGTCAAAAAAACCATTATCGAAGGAAGTTTAGAAGTCAAACTTCCGACAATATGGGCAGATGGAAAAGCCCAAATGGGCAGAGGCACAGAAGAGAGAAGCTCAGACTCAGACAGGAGAAAGTCAGAAGAGAGAAGATCAGAGAGGAGAAAGTAAGAAGAGAGAAGATCCGTCCGGGCGCGCGGAAAAAAGGTAGGAAAGTCACGAACACTGTGTTTTTCCATGTTTTTCCAATGTTTTGTGGCTCCGGAGGGTCGAAAAGTAGGGTCGCTAAAGCGGCGGGTGCGGAGGCATGTGGGCAGAGGAGACATCAGAAATTGCACGCCACTGTGGCGGGAAGCACATTTTGAAGTTAGAGCAATTTTAAAAAGTGCGTGCTGTTGTGGCGCAAAGCACATTTCGAAGTCAAAATGTGAACGCGCAAAACACCTCATGCTCGGAGCCTTTTTGGAAGCTGAGACGTGGAAAAGTGCACGCCGTTGTGCCGCGAAGCACGTCCAAGTTGAGATGTCGAAAAAAGTGCACGCCGTTGTGGAGCGAAGCACATTTTGAAGTCAAAAGTGTTAAAAACTGAGGGTCTTGGACGTTTGTATGTGGTTTTGCGTGGCAGGCGCAATGGATTGTGCACCTTGTGAAAAGCGAGCTAAACGTGCGGGTTTTGTTGCGTTTTCAAAAACGATGGCAGGTGTGGGATAATTCGAAGAGGATCCGCAAAGATGCATTTTGCGTGGCAGGCGCAGTACAAGAGACATTCCTAGCGAGATGTTGAGAGGGCGCTGCATGTTGGAACATCAGATCTTCAGGTTTGCTAAGATCATTTTGCGTGACAGGTGCAGGACTTCGTATGACCTGGCTTCACTTTTTCGTGGCAAGTGCAGTAATTACTTTAGAGAGATGGAGTGGAGAAATCGCAAAACGCATGGTACGAGCCCGTCAGCTGCACACTCAACTTTCCATTTTTGGGGGAAGCCTCGCAGGATTTCTTCGTTTTTGATGCTGTCAGCTCGGAAAATTCAGGACGTCTCGCAGAATTTCATCGTTTTTAATGTTGTCCAGTTGGAAAATGAAGGAAGTGTCGCAGAAAGATTCGTTTTCAAGCTTGCAGATAGACAAATAGATAGATAGACAGATAAAAAGAGAGAGATATATAGACAGAGAGAAAGGTAGACAGACAGATAGATAGACAGATAGATCGACAGATACACAGATGGATGGATGGATAGATAGATAGACAGATAGACAGAAAGACAGAAAGACAGATAGACAGATAGACAGATAGCTAGAAAGACAGATAGATAGACAGATAGACAGGTAGACAGGTAGACAGTTAGACAGTCAGACAGTTAGATAGGTAGACCGATAAAAAAATAGACAGATAGATACAGATAGATATGCAGAGAGATAGATAGACAGATAAATTGATAGACAAATAGATAGATAGACAGATAGATAGATAGGTAGACAGGTAGACAGATAGATAGCCCGACACCCCAACAACTTTTCGCTCCATCAATGCGATTCACTCTGCTGTCCTCGCGTCACAACAACCAACCTCTCCTACAGGTTTCCTATCTTTGAAACTTCCGTCACCGCCTTGTGCGGTACTACTGGTAAATATGATTGAATTGTATTTTAAACTGTGAAATTCATACGGAACCGATTCATGATGTCGGGATGACCATGCGCATAAAGCACATTGTTGGGTATAGACCCATTCTACTCCCATGATATATCCCTTTATTGTTGAACTTCAAGTCAATCCCCCCCATTCATCCCATATCACTTGGCCATGGCGCATCTTTTTGGATACAAATCCCATGATATCACCGTTATATCCCATGATGGTACCAGCCGTTTCCAGTTTCCCCAACGGTCCAAAAATAGCCAGAATCACCGAGGAAAGAAGGCGACGCGAAGAAACAACTCAAATTCGACGAGGCTGGGGCTCTACCAGGTGATGCCCCAGTTCTGAGTTATGTTTGTTGGTTGGTTGATCGCCAGTATCAATCGCAAAAATTGACAACTTTCTATCTTTTGGGTGCTTCTTAAATGAAGTTTAGTTGGAAAACTTCACGTGCCATTGTCAAGGGTAGAACTCCCACCATTGTGTCCACCACATCATCATGTCAACCACGCATCATCAAGTAGCTGGGGAATGTATCAATTCGGGAACATGTGAATTCACGGGTGACAAACATTCTCGGGCGCGAAACTTTTGTTTTTTCGGGCAAAGTGGCTTCCGTGGTCGCCGAAGTAGGGTCTCTGTTTCCGCGGGTGCGGGCCTCGATCGGGGAAAGTCATCGACAAAAAGTGCACAGGACTGTAGCGAGAGCTCGACTTCACATAAAAACCGCAAACAACTGACTGGCACGGAGCATTTTTGGAAGATGAGGTCGGCAAAATGTGTACTAGACTGTAGCGAGAGCTTGACATAAAGACCGCAAAAAACTGAGGGGATCGGAGAAAAAGTCTGCACTGCAATTGCTGCGCGAACGTTGGTCGATCCAGCGCGATGCTCCTGCCATGTGGGTTTGCAAATGGCTGTGACAAAACGCATTGGTACGGCTGCGCGCAGCAAAGCATGAGTGATGCTGTGGCGCTCCTGGTAAGCGGGATTGCAGCTGGAGGTTGCTAAACGCAATGTAACAGCTGCGCGAAAGGTAGTTTTTCACCATAGTGCTACTCTTTTGCTATGCGGGATAGCAGCTGGACGTTGCAAAACGCACTGTGCTGGCTGGTTGCAGACGCTAAAGAAGAGCTAGCTCCGAGGCAGCCCAGAGCAGAAGCAGCCCAGATAAGTGGCGCTCAGAGAAGTAGCTGAGAGAAGAGGTGCCTCAGCGAAGAGGTCCTCGGTGAAGAAGGAGCTCAGCAAAGTAGCTCCCTCATCCATCCATCCACCCAATCCATCAACTCATTCATTGAGTCAGTGGTTCATTGACCGCATGGTTCATTGACTCACTGATTCATTGGTTCATTGACTCACTGACTCACTGATTCATTGATTCATTGATTGGTTGATTGGTTGATTGGCTGATTCACCGATTCATTGACTCATTGACACTGATTCATTGCTTGACTGCTTGGTTGATTCACTGATTCATGGATTGGCGATATCTATTGATTCGTTTGTTCATTGATTGTTCATTATTTGGTTGGTTCACTGATTCATTGATTTATTGATGAACTGATTCACTGATTCATTGCTTCATTGTTTCATTGCATGATTCATTGACTCATTGACTTATTGAGTCATGCATTGTTTCATTCAGTGATTCATTGATTCATCCATTCATTGCTTCTTCTCTTCATGGTTTCACTGATTCATCGTTGCATTGTTTCATCGATTCGTCGATTTATTGGTTCATTGATTCACTCAGTCAGTTGCGAATGGATTCTTTCATATCATGTCATTGGCATCTCAACAACAAGTTGCTCATCCTTTGGTGCACCATACAACTTCAACACATGGTTGCTTCTGCATCTCATTTTTTTTCCTATAGGCCATCTTCTTCCTATAGTAGTTTTGTTTCTTTCGAAACTTCCGCCCCGGCATGGGCTGGGCATTACCTGGTATAAGTATGTATGTATAAGTATAGGGTGTTTATGGGTGTATTTGCCACAAAGCCATCCGGGACCGAATTTCCCCTACAGAATGAATGAACCTGGGTTCGCTACAAAGCTGAAAAAATAGTCTGTTTTATAGTCAAACATGTGGGTGGGAATAGCATTTTGTAGCAACAACTTTTTTTTTGAGTACATCAACACTTTGAGCTATGCATTTTGTAGGGGACCCTGGGTTCTTAACATGCCAAAAA